>JASDQU011248481.1:0-25516 GCA_032191745.1 Picea mariana | reverse complement strand
ATACAAACATTACACAGAGATTTTTCACCTAGAAACCCAAACCGGGAAAACCAACATATATTATATTCATACATTGTGTTACATTGTTTACAATACAATATACATATAGGAGCCAGCGGCATCCAAAACCCTAACCCAATGACCTGGATTAGTCCAAAACCCTAATTCCTTAACCGGAAATAGAAAACCATCGTCAAAAAACCATGTGCCGAAAAACCACCTAAATATCATGTGGTCCTGAAAATATGTTGTCCCAGTAATATGTCGTCCCAGAAATATGTCGTCTCGGTGTGAAAAAAAAATTCATGGGCGCTGCCCCCGAACCCTCACACGGGGGGATCCACCCCCCTGCACCCCCAAAGGGGGGGGCCTAGCGGCCCCCTCTCTAACCCCCCTACGCGCCCGGTGCAAATGCTCAGACACCACTACTCGTGCAAAGAATATAACACATACCCAACATCCTCCCTCGAATGGGGGAGTGATGTTGATGATACTATGGTATCTTGACCAACAACGGGTAGCTCCGTTAGGATTTTACATCCTAGGGTATTGACCATCTTTGGGAAGCTCCCGAAGGTCTGGTAAGGACGGTCTGTCAGAGTACATGTGCATGTATATTCCAGATGTGGTCAGTAGTGGTTCCTCTGTTAGGATTTTATATTCTAGGGAATCTTATGATTCCTAGGCAAATCCCGAAGGTCCAGTAAGGATGGTCTTTTAGAGTACCACGTGGTAGCTTGTTAGGATTTTATATCCTATGGAATCTTATGATTCCTGGGAAGATATTGAAGGTCCTGTAAGGATGGTCTGTTAGAGTACCACAAATTTTGTTGTTGATGCACCTACCTCATTTTGTTGCCACATGTTGATGATGTTGTTGTTTCAGCTTTGTGTTGTTGATGATGTTGTACCAACTTCGTGTGTTAATGATGTTGTACCAGCTTTGTGTTGTTGTTGATGTTGTTGTTCTAGCTTCATGCTATTGATGTTGTTGTTTCAGCTTCATGACGTTGTTGATGATGATGATATTACTCCAGCTCCATGTTGTAAGCGATGTTGATATTGACGATGAGAAAAACTTATGATGATTTATAGATGTGCCAATCAATGTTCCAGATGTTGATGATGATGTTTCTCTCTCCTTCTCTTGATGATGTTGTATTGGTTCATGTCAATAGAATACCCTTCTTGTTAAGGGGGAGTGTTGAAATATTGTAAGGGCATAAGGGGCATGATGACTTAACGTCATCCTCACCTTCCTTTAGCTTATCACCGGAAGTCACATGTTTGATCTATTTTTTACCTTCGCTACGCTTCGACCTTCGACCCAATCCTTGGATATTGTTCCTACCCTTTGTTACTTAAATATTCTAATTAATTTTGAGTTATTATCTTATAGATCAAATCCCCTTTTGCGGATTGATCATGTCGGGTCTTGTATAAGATCAAGTCCCTTTTTGTGGATTGGTCAAATTGCATCTGTATAGTGGTATTTTTAAATTCATCCCCTAGTACTTATAAAGTGGCTTTAACCACTTCTAGGAGAATTCGGCCCCACTAAGTGAAGAGACATAACCCTAGTGCCTCCTCAACTAGTATTTATATGTGAGGATGGTGCCTCACTTATACACACTCACACTCACTCATCTAGTGTGCATATCTTGAAGGAAGTTGTAGTTGCAGGAGGAAGGAGAAGAGAGGCGCATGCTCAGTCTTAGTTTATTCTTGGTGTTTTGGTTTTAGTCTTGCATTGTATTGGAAATCTATTATTGAGGAATTTTTGTTGGGTTTTCTCCCCCATGAGGGTTTCCCAAGATAAAATGTTGTGTACCTTGTGATTGTGTTTCTTTTAATGATCCTATTTAAGTTGTTGTTTTGGAAATTCATTGAATGCTCATGTAATTTGGAATTAACCTAATAAAAATAGTAAAAACTTAACACAAAGGATATTTTTTCTTCTGTAACTGCATGCATGGGGCCTCCTATCCTCATGGGGGATGACTCTCTAGTCAAGGTTACTGGAAAAGGGAGAGTGGAACTAGATCATGGAATCTTTGAGAACGTCCTACATGTTCCTAAAATTTTTGTGAATCTTCTCTCAGTGTATCAGATCACACACTCAAGCTCAAGAAAAAAAGTGGAGTTCACACCAAACTCCATGTCCATATTCAACATGCAAGAAAACTCCAAAATTGTTGTCAGGGAGGTAATCATAAATATTCGTTATATACATTTACTAATTTTATTGAACATGATTACTCTATACTAATCACTCATGTTGATGACAGTAGTATATTATGGCATGAATGGTTTGGTCACCTGAAATTTAGGTACATGCAACAACCTAGAAAGAAGGGAATGGTCACTAGGTTACATGATATCCACTTTTTAGAAGGGATTTATGAAGGATGTGTCCTTGGAAAGCATCCTCAAAAGAAGTTCGAGAAAGGGAAGGCTCACAAGGCCTCCTCTCCATTAGATTATATTCACAATGATCTCATAGGTCCATTCCCACATCCATCTATTATCAAGGCAAGGTACGTTATTACATTTTTGGACGATTACTCACATTATACTTGGGTATTTTTTATCAGGTAGAAGTCCAAGGTATTTGAGCATCTCAAAGAGTTCAAAGCACTTTTTGAGACTCAATCAGGGAGAAAGATCAAATCCCTCCACATAGATAATGGGGGGGAGTATGTAAACTGAGATGTTCAAAACCTTTGTCTTGAGACTAGGATACATTTGTAACACACAATACCATATACTCCACAACAAAATGGGGTTGTTGAGAGGAAAAACAAATCTCTTAAAGAGATGTCCAGTTGCATACTACATGCAAAGGCACTTCCTCCCAAGCTTTGGGTTAATGTAGTTAAATGTGCCAATCACATTCAGAATAGATTCCCTCACATATCTATGAAGGATAGGACTCCTTTCGAGTCTTGGAGCGACAACAAACCGAAATTCACCCACTTATGTATCTTTGGATCACGAGCATGGGCCCACATTCCCTCTAAGAAGAGGAAAACATTAGATCCACAGAGCCACCCATGCATATTTGTCAGTTATCTTGATGGTATGAAGGGATGCATATTACTTGATCCCTCTATAGAACAACTCATCATTAAGTGCACTGTCAATTTCGAGGAAAGTCCCTCGTATGATCCACATGCAGAGGATTGTGTGCTTCCACCAGTTGCAGATGATTAGTCCACACATTCAGATCACACCATAGATTTGAGTTTCAATACAGAGTCAAAGGATCTAGAGGATATAGATGCACATTCAGATCATTCAGATGCATATTTAGTACATGCAGATGAGGGGCCAAAGTAGATGCCCAAGTGGGCACAGTCTACACTTCATGATGCAGGAGCCCTTATTGGGAATCCAGTGGATCCAAGGAGGACCATATATCAATTTGAGGATCCTTTTCACGTACTCACTGCCACTAAACCCATTATTCCTCCATATTGGTATATGGTTCAGTCTTCAGACCCGCAGACCTACAGAGAGGCTATAGGGAACCCCTTTTAGGAAGAAGCCATGCAAGAGGAGTACAAATCTCTCCTTCAGAACTATACTTTGGATCTGGTTTTGCTTCCTTCAGACAAGAATCTTGTCAAATGTAGATGGGTCTAAAGGATCAAAAAGGTAGAAAACAGACATGTGAGAAGACACAAGACAATACTGGTTTCCAAGGGATTTCAGTAGATTCATGGGATCGACTATGATGAGACTTTTTCTCTAGTATCAAAGTTGGATTCTATCATGTTGGCCCTTGACATTGCAACATCCATGGGATGGAAAGTACATCATATGGACATGAAGAATGTTTTTCTTCATGGAGATCTCTCAAAGGATATTTATATGGAGAAGCCACCTAGAATCATACAAAATTCATCTTTAGTGTGTCGACTCAAAAAGACACTCTATGGCCTTAAGAAGGCTCCTAGAGAATGGTATGAAAATATGGACTCCTTCTTTCTCTCCAAGTATTTTTTCAGATGAAAATCCTATCCAAATGTCTACATGTTGAGGACCACCTACTCACTTTTGATCCTAGTCATGTATGTGGATGATATTTTGATCACCGATGGCTTGGGTTTAGTGATTTCCTCGGTCAAGAACATTCTTTATGATAGGTTTTCGATGAAGGACATGTCCATTTATTTCTTGGTCTCGATATCATCTAGGATGCTTCAGGCATCAATATATCTTAGGCTAAGTATGCTTGGGATCTCATGGAGAGATTCCACTTGACAAACTGTAAGTCTGCACCTACACCTCTTTATATGGCGTTAGACTTGAGGATAGTCAGGATACACCAGTGGTGGAAAACACCTTTTATAGACATCTTGTGGGGAGCCTTTTGTATCTCACCCACACCTAACCAAATCTATCATATGCAGTAGGGGTAGTCTCTAGCTACATGAAGGAGCCACATGAGTTACATTGGAAGGTTGCCAAGCGCATCCTCAAATACGTTCAGGGAACCATCAGTTATGGGATCCATTATGCAACAAGTTGCAAKTTGGATCTCATAGGCTTCATCGATTCTAAATGGGYTGGCGATGRCATCGATTRCAAKTCCACCTTTGGCTACATGTTGAGTTTSGGATTYGACCCAATCTGTTGGTYAAGMAAAAAGCAGTCAGCTATTGATTTATCTTCAGYTGAGGYCRAGTACATGAGAGAAACCAACATTACTATCCAAGAACTATAGCTTCAAAACTTCCTCACCAAGATTGGCATTTAGTTCCATCGTCAGACTATGGTCTCGTGTGACAACCAAAGTACACTCAAATTTTGTCGAGATCCAATACAAAGACATTAGACAAAACATATCGAGATCCATATGAACTTTATTAGGGAGTTGGTTCATGAAAATGTTATTGATTCGCAATACTTCCCTTCTACTTAGTATACTTCTGACATCTTCACCAAGACTTTAACTAAGAAAAAATTCCATAGTTTGTGCGATCGTCTTGCAGTGAAGAACACAATTGCCTAGCAATTGTCTTTATCTTCTTTTGATACATTGTATTTTGAGAGGGGGGGGGTTCCCATGAGGTTTCCCCTTTTTCCTCATTTTATTGCAGTGTTCATTAATTTCATTGTTCATGGGTGCCTAACATGGCCTCCGTTGTCGACATCCATTCATTATGTATACTCCCTAGTAGTGTTTAAAGGGGGTGTTGGAGATATCACATACGCCAAGGATTTTCCTTTAATTTTCTTTTCCTAATTTTATTTGGATATGTTGAGGGTCCCTTAGTCTAATATATTCTCCCCTCACTGAGAATATTATCCCCTAGACAAGGTTTCCACATACCCTCCAGTCAACTCCCAGTTATTGTTCAGCTAGACTAGTTGAGTGAAGTGTTGCATGTCAACCTTGGTTTTATGACCAAGTTTTGCATGATAACTTGGGATCATCACCAGTAATGCACACTTGCATTGAGATCATCACTAGTAAGGTGCATTCCACATGTGTGAGTGATATCCTCCTCATTTCACTCTAGTTTTGCTAGTTAATTGACGACCGCATGGCCAATTAACTAGGGCTAGGTGGCAGTTGGCTCCAGTGACTGCTAGTGTGTGTCAGATCTCTACGGAACACTCCTAATATGCATTAGTTGAATAATATGGAGATTTAGTTGTGTGATACAGAACATATCACTTGTATTGTATTATTCCCTCATTTTCAGTAATAGAAATTCTTTCATTCTTTCCTCCATTTTTTGTCTTATCTATACACCATTTGCAAGTTGTGTATGTTTCATTGTTAGCTACATCTTATATTCAGGTATCTCAGAAACTATACAGTGGAAAGGAAGGTTCAATAAAACATATCCAATTGATACCAACTCTAGTTGAGGACTAGAAAGGACAAAAAATAACACCTTGTTCCAATCATATATGGTCAAGAATGCCAAGGTAAGCTCAACTCTACTTCTTCCCCTTACAAAATTATAATAATAATTTTTTTGGTTCATGGGGGGTGGAACTTACAAAACTAGTTGAAGGTCAATTAGGGTAATTTATGCATAGTCTCTCAAAGATAAACTCTTCCCATGATTCCCCTTTATCTCTCTCGATGGGCAAATTACTCTACCTGCAAAAAAATCTTCTTTGAATATTTCTGCTAACTCCCTTGAACTCTCCATGGATTTGGGTGCTCTACATGAAACCTAGTCTGCTAAAGCAATGAAGTATAAACTTAGACCTAGTTCTAGAGGATCCTGCCTCTTCATGGGTGGAATCAATGGGGTCTTATCATTGCAAGAAGAAAAGGAAATAAAACCTCCTTGGAGAGGGAGAAAATTTTACCTATCTTTGGCTCAAAAACAAGCAACCTTTGATGTTCAAAGTGGAAAACAACAGTCTTTGATTAAGGATCTTAGAGAATATTCCCCTAGGGAGGTTTCCAAATCATTTATGTCTCTCTCTAAAATTATTTCTCTCTCTCTAAATTGTCAAATATTGTCCAATTCCCCCAAAACATAGGCCATAAAAATATTAGCGGATTTGCATAAACCCTCAATATTCTTATTACAAGAAACTATGACTAAAGGGGACAAAGTGGTCAAAGACTTATCCACTCTCTTGAAGGGTTTGTATTTTACTTTTAATTATGCAATGGGTAACTCTAGGGGATTAATAAATGGATGGAGAAAATACTCTTTAGCTCAATCAAACTCTTGGGATTTTTCTTCTAGCCTTGGAACCTCCCTATACTTGCTGGAATTGGAAAAGGAGATTACATGCATAAACATTTATGGTCCTTATTCAAAAAGGAAAGAGTATTGGGAAGCCCTCCTTCAAAAATATTGGCTTCAAAATGTTTTAGTGCTATTAGGTGGTGACCTAAATTTCTCCTAAGGTAACTCAAAGATTTGGGGTGTCATAGCCTAGATGGATCCTCTAACTAAGTTCTTTATTGCTAAGTTAGAGATTGCCTGCATATTGGACATCATGCTCGCAAAGCTCTCACCTGCGTGGAGAAATATGAGATCCATGGAGGCCCATGTTGCAAAAAAAATGATAATCTTCTAATTTCATCGACCTTTCTTGAAGAAACTCTCCAATTCCAACAATGGGTCTCCAGTAGATGTGACTTATATCATAGTTCGGTTCTATTTGAATTGGATTCCCTTTAAGGGAAAATCCCTATCCCCTTCAAGATAAATTTGGAATGCCTAAGAGATGAAAATTTCTTAGAACAAATCAAGGATACATGGAAACCATTTGATGTCTCCTCCCCAAAGTATTCCCCCATCAAGTTCCAACAGAACTTAAAATGAGTAAAAAAAGTTTCCATCTAGTGGTCTGGGGGAGAAGAGAAATAAGGATGAGAGATTACTTGAGAAAATTGAATCCTAATTGGAAAAATATTATCATAGAGAGGGTCATGGATTCCTTACTGAGGAAAAAAAATGAAATCAAGCTAGTAGAGGATAAGAAGAGGAAAATTCTCCTAGACAAAGAAAAGGAATGGAGAATTAAAAGCAAGGAAATCTGGTTGCAGGAGGGTGATGAGAAAATAAAATTCTTTCATCATTTTTCCAACTACTGGAAAAAATTAATAAAGTTTGGGTGATTGATAAGGTTGATTATGTTTCTAGGGAAACCACCTTCCCTAAAATCGTAGCCAAAGGGGTGCATTACTTAAACACTCTTTTTAAGAAGGAATCTAGATATACTATTGCATCAATTCTCAAATTAGTAATAATCTTAGAAAACTTTGTAAATCAAGAGGATAATCATAGCTTCATGGCTAAATTTAGTAAGGAAGAGATTCTTTGAATGTTACAAAGCTTCCAAAATAATAAAATTTTGGGTCTAGACAGACTCCCAATAGAATTATTTCTAGGTTGTTGTGAATTCATTGAAGAATATCATTTGAAAATGGTTGAGTTATCTTGCTCTATAGGTCAAACTCTGGCAGCCTTTAACTGTAATTTCATTTACTTGATTCCAAGGACAGAAACTCCTACCAAATTCGATATCTTTATACGTATATCTTTATGTAATTGCATCTACAAAGTAATCTTCAAAATTATTGATCATAGACTAAAAGGTATCCTCTCTAAGCATATTTCATCGAAGCAATTTGGTTTTCTGGAAGGGATTCATACAATCAATACCATAAACCCAAAATCTCTCTCTAAAGGTTGATCTCTCAAAGGATTTTGATCAAGGAAAATTTTAAGGATGGAAAACTATCTTAAAGTGTCGAAACCTGGATGAATCTTATTAGTCCTTAATATGCAAACTGTAAAATGTTTGGTGATAGTTTTGTGAAAATATTCAAATTTCTAAAGATTTTATATAATTTCTATAAAATTTTGGCGATTTTTAAGATTAAATATTTTATCCTATAGAATTTGAGCGAATCATTTTAGAAAAAAAATGGAAACTGGCAAATATTTTTTGGGGAAAAAGCATGTAAAATTAGCCCATGGGTGAAATATAGCCCCTAAAATTTTCCCTTCTTTCGATTAGGTGAGTTGGTTATATATTAGGCTCATTCTCATACATCTAGGTTTCTAACATGTTATTTTCACTCAGATTCTAAGTTGCATAAGCTTGTACTCTTTTATTCTTATTAATGGAGTTGCATATCCCTTCTTCAAATATGAAATAGGGATTAGACAAGGATGTCCCCGATTGCCACCAATATTCCTTATGGTAGTTGAGGGTCTTATTAGATCACTAAATGTATCCTCTGCAAATAGAAACCTAAAAGGCATAAATATGAACCCATCTCGTAATATTACACAACATTTTTTTGTTGATGACATACTGATCTTGTGTGAAGGTTCAAGAAATATGATTGAAAATATTTGAGAGATACATGAATTAAAATAAACATATTAAAATCCTCAATTGTGTTCTAGATTTTCTCAAACACCAAAAAGATATGTATTACCTAGGTCTTTCCCTAACAAGTAGTAGACATTGATACATGACTAAAATATCTAGTATTTCACTCAAAATTACCACATTAGTGCAAGAAAGTGGATTGGTTATGGCTTCTAGCAAAGTTGGTGAAAAGGTTAAACATCTAGTATAAGTAGTTGGTTATCTTGGGGAGGTAGATTGGTCCTAGTCAAATCATTTTTTCAAACCATCCATGTTTATTGGATGTCTCTAGCATTGATCCAAAAACACATCCTTAATGAAATAAGACAACTCCACTTTTATTTCATTTGGTCTGGGGAAGCATGAAAAAAAACATTGGCGCTAGCCTCTTGGAAAAGGCTTGCTATCCCAAAATCGTTGGTGGATAGGGACTAAAGAATACAATTTTGTTCTCAAAGACCCTTGATGCCCAGAATGTCTAGAGACTCATACAATGCATAGGGATTTGAGAACATGTCACAAAATCCAAATACTTCACATATGACTCTATAGAGGAATGGATCCACGAGGCCCCCAAAAAAATAAAAGAAAATCAATCATCTAGAAAGCCATTATTTCATCGTTCCACTTAGTTGGTAATTGGTTAGTCTAGAAAATTGGAAAGGGAGAAAAAGTTCTCATATGATTAGACCCGTAGATAGGATGAAAGGAAGCACACAAACTTCATGACCATCTAATCCATGAGCTCAAAAATAAATGCTACCAAACTCTAATACAAATTGCCTAAGGAAACTGAGACACAAGGAAACAATGTTGGCTATCATGGAGGGAGATTAGTCATAGAGAATATGATGCAGTCAGTTGGGAGAATTATACTCAAAAACTTTGGAAATCCCTTATGAGCTTAATAGAGTAGGAGGGTCAACTTGTTTGATCCCTAAATCTCACGACAAACTATGAGCTAAAAATTGGGTACAAATCACTAGCTCAAGGAGACAGCGGAGAGCCACAAATTTAGTGGTGGAAAAATATTTGAAATTTCAAATTCCTAGCAAAAGAAAAACTCTTCATGTGGCTCCTCTTGAAAAAAAAATCCCTTACCTGGGACATTCTCCAAAAGAGAAGTTTTGAAGGGCCTTGAAAATGTTTCCTATGTAAAATAGACTCTGAAACAAACTCCCACTTGATCTTGTCATGGAGTTACACAAAAGTGGTATGGGGGGGAGAATATAGAGTCACATGGTTGAAAAATGTATGGTATGGCACTTCAATTGATGAGGATCTTAAAACATGGAGCTCAAACACTGAAACATAAAAATTCAAATCCCTCCCTCTCACCATTTCTTGGGGAGTTTTGTTAGCAAGAAACTCCATGTTGTTTGAAGATAAAGATATAATCCCTCTACAATGTGCCATACCATTTATAAACATACTCTCTTATTTCCCTCAACATTTAACTTCCCACTCCCCCATCCACAACTCCCATGAAACAGTAAATATGTACATGCCCCGGGAATTTTTTTAAGGAACCTTGTAAGGGGAGGGGCTAGAGGTATCCTATATCTATTGGAGATCACAATGTTTCCTTTTATGCTAGCATATGAAATGAAATAAATCATCGCTTTGAATTATTGACCCTTAAGCACATTCTATGTTTGGCTCAGAAAAAAAAGGCATTTCCCACCTTTAAATTTATGGGGTTTCTCTGCTAATTATACAATGGATGAATGACACCTTCAAATTGCAAAACTTCACTTTACAACCTTTATTCCAATACATCAAGTTAAACATTACAACATTCTCTCACATCATTTTTTAACATGTGTATAGGAGAACGAACAAAGAAGTTGATTGATTATCCAAAGTTGGACTGGCATTAGAAAGAAGAACTTGTAAAATCATGAAAAATATTCAAGATCACTCCATTGAATATGTTCATAAACCTAGTTTTAAGATGATGTAAAACTATTTTATTTCTTTTTTCTTTACTCATCTCAAAGACTATATAGTTTTTTATGTGCACTATTATAAATGGACTGAACATGGTTATACTTTATGGTTTTAAATGGCTAATTATGGATAAAAATTAGATCTCTCATTTTATGAAAGACTACATAGACATATTTTTGTACCTAGTAGGAGACTACTAGATCATTCTTGTAAAAACCTGCTAAATATACCATCTAGAATTCTCTTCAACATCTATTTGTGTTGTTTTGTTATTTGTAATAAAATTACTTGACCTTTTTCCTTGGAAAAAAATTGTGTGTGTGTGTGGAGAAAATCACTATAAGGACCCCTATAAGGATAAAATTTCAGCATTACATGTAGGAAACTTACTTGGTTGAATATGTGTTAAATATCACCATTATACCACTTTTAATGGATGAAAGAAAGTCATTTGTGAGTATTATTTTCTCTTTTGTAGTTGTTTTCCTTACCATCGCCTTTCTCCTTTCAAGAAAAATAATATACATAGGTCAGAAGTATTCTACTAAAGTTTAAGATTATGAACATATTTATATTAACATTAGTAATATTCTATGGCAATTTCATTAAATTAAAATCATAGATCCATATTAATTCTATATCTATTAAGTATTGAGAGGGATACAAAAAATGAGATGCATATATTTCTATGTTTAAAAGAACATGAGTTTAGATGCAGATACCATTATGTGTGTGCATGTAAAGTAATTCTTGATTATTATTTTTTTACATCAGATATTTTAGACATCATAATAAATGGTTTTTTGTGGTATTCAATATCCTTGTTTAATCTTTTAAGGAAAAATTCACGGTATCCCCCCTCTTCCTTGGAATATCCAAATGGAGGGTGGCTCAACCACTAGCCACAATATAGGTTGGTAACCTAGAGGGACCTAGTCGAACTCAAACCTTAACTAAAATATAACCAAGGACATTAAGATGAACTCCACCTTGAAACAATTCATTTCAATTAATTGAGCTACAATAATGGGTTGAGTTGAACTGCTTCATGTGTGTGTGTGTGTGTGTGTGTGTGTGTGTGTGTGTGTGTGTGTGTGTGTGTGTGTGTGTGTGTGTGTGTGTAATTGATGTTTTTATTTATGGTATAAGTTGAAATATTTATTCGTTGTTATTATTTAATATTATTTTTAATTCCACATGTCAACTCAATGTTAGACACAAACATTATGCGTCTCATTCATACTAGGTTATAATATGCACCTCTCGACATAAGGAGTACATATTATGGATGAGACATGTTTTAGGAAACAACGTGTAGTGGTGTTGGAATTTGGAATATGAATAGGAACTTGGTACTCCATTGTATTTCAATGGAATCATGGGTAGATACCTTTAAAATTTCAAATACAACAAGCTCCAAAATCTCCATGACAAAAATGGGAAAGATGAAGTGAAAAAATTGTGGAAGTTAAGACTTAGAGACACTCAAAAAAATGGGAATATGATGTAACACCCTTGTTGGGGTTAACAATACTGAGAGGGTTGTTACTCTAATGGTTACTTCATTACTAAAATGTGTTCTTATTTATTCAACTACAGCCTAGGTTCTGACAACACTAATCACTATGGTTTTAACCTTTGTTACTACCTAAAATTATTTAGATCAAGAACATAATAGGTATGTACTATTACAACTATCAAGTTATCAAGAGTTGATTTGTTGAAATGAAAAATATGTAATTTGATATATAAATAAGAATTTTGAAAAATCATTTTTGTTACTTTTTAACAACAACAAACTAAATAATCATATTAAAAAAAATACCTCTTTTACCTAGATTGTATTGTCCTAAGTTGTAGTGTAGTATAAGGGGTAGAAGTATCTCCACTCTCTCCTTCCACTTGCCCATAGTGGAACAATTATAATTCCTACCAACTAGGATCCTAACCAACTTCCTAGCTCCAAGAAACCCCTCAGTTTCCTAACCCTTCGTAACCAAAGATAGAAGAACATTTCTAGATGATCCCTCAAATAGAATAAAATCCATCACATCATATAAAATGTGTTCCAACACTCAATACTAACCTCCAAGAAAATCCATGTAAATATTGTATCCCTCAAGGCTCCTTTAACCCTCATATTTATGCACTTCTCCTTCCCCATATATATGTAGACTCATCCCCTGTGACATCACTAAATTTAATTAGCTTACCTTTCAAGATTCCTTATGGAGAGTGGTCAACGCTCCCTATCCTAAAGAATAAATTTCATCACATCCTATCCTAAGTAATAAATTTTATTACATGCACTATATAAACCTTTTCATTTAATTTAATGATATCCACCCATGCACCACACCAACCACTCAATAAATCATTGAACGTCTATTTTAAATATTTTAATGCACACAACAGTATTTGCATCACACCAATCACTCAATTAATTAAGTAACTCGTAAATCAAATTAGTAGTTAATGTGTTACCAAGCTTAATAGCGTATGCATCCAAGGTATGGGTGTGTAGCTAGAATACATATACCTCATGTGTGTACTAATAAAAATGAGTAGCCAATGCATTTTAATTCTTAATTGCATGATGTCCACAATCACAAAATCACACTTGACATGTGATACAATGCACTAATTAAGATTCAATTAATAGGCTATGTGGATAATCACACCACATTAATCAAAATGATCTAAGAAAATTTTTAAGCATGGTAAGAAATTTAAGAAAGGAAGTAAAGAGTGACACTATCAATTCTTAGTAGGATCCCAACTAACTCATAATTACACCTCGGTCACCTAATTTTGGCTTCCATCTCCCATCTCATCCTTTGTTGTTATATGTTGGAGTGTCAACTATATTGGCCTAACTCTAGATGTAACCCTAAAGCGGAAGCATTGACTATATTGACCTAAATTCCCCAACAAGTAATTGATAGTCATCATCAAATGTCTAGGGTACCATGACTAACACTACCTTCATACAACTCTAGGTTTCAGAGGATACACGGTGGGTAACACCTCCACCCTTCCCACCAAAACCTAGTTCAACACCCTAACATTGAACCATATTGTACATATGTTATTCTTAGAGTCATTTCATCTAATAATCACTCTAAGCATCTCATGCATCATGCCAAAACCACACTTACCCACACATCATAATATTATTGTAAGCAAAACTTATAACATACAAATCTATTCCTAATGTCTACGACATCTAGTTTATCTTGGCATTATAACCATTTGGCTATTGTATAGGCCATCAACTGCTATGTTAGCTCACTAATAACTTTCATACAAACAAATATATAACAATTTTGTGTTATTACCCATATTATGTATTGATGTTAAATAAAACAACATATATTCATTACACGATGCATCAAATCCATATATAACATAAATCTTAAACCAAAATCCTTATACTAAAATTTTATAATTTAATTGACATGTTCGAAAGGAATCACATAACTATCATCATTGTGAACATATAATATTAGAATTCATATACTATTCATAAATAAATTGGTCAATATTTCCACATATCAAATCCTTCATTAGTGTGGTTGATTTGAATAGATAATAAGCAAATAAAATACTCAAATAAGTCATAATATAGTTCTAGCTACTAACGCCAAAATGGGGGGTGTTACATACACACATCATTCAAAAAAGTTCATCCCAAAGTTATAGTTAAGTAAAAAGTGTAGGGTAATCTCAACACATGGTCTTTGATTATTCCCATGTAGAAGAGCCTAGGCTATGTTTATCCCATTAGGCTTTAACTTGGTCCAACAAATAGTGCTTGAGTTTTCGAGCTCTCCGGTCTAGCATACAATATGACAGTTACACCTTGTAGGTTCCCTTGTCTAAAACCCACTTTATTATTTCCTTTGAAGTTTATGGATGCATCAGCCGCATAATGTTGTAATATTGATACATGAAAAACATCATGAGTTTTATGCAAGTGAGGTGGAAATGAAAGAAGGTAGAAAACTATTCCATTTCTTTTTAAAAATTTAAATGGACCTATGAATTGAGGTGACAAATTTTTCCCCTTCCCAAACCAAATGATACTCTTACTTGTCCTAATATGAATAAAAAAATTATCTTTGAATTCATATCTTCAAATTATACAATGGGCATTGACATAACTCTTTCGTCAACCCTACACTTCCTTCAACCACTATCTAATATAAATTACATACTCGCTCATTTCCTATATCAACTCTGGTCCTACTATTACTCAATCTTTCAACCTATCCCAACTCAAAGGTGTCCTACATGGCCCTCCATAAAGGCGCTCATAAGGAGGCATTCTAATCGAGCTATAATAATTGTTATTGTCAGAAAAATCCACCAAAGTCAAATACTTTTCCCAATGGGTTTGTTGATCCATGGAATACATCCTAAACATGTATTCCATCACTTGATTAACACTCTCTATTTTCCCATCAATTCCAAGATGATAAGCAGTGCTTAAGTTCAATTGAGTCCCTAGTGTTGACTATAATCTTTCCCAAAACTTGGACATAAACTGAGAGTCTTTATTTGAGATTATATTCTTGGGAAATCCATGAAGACAAATAATCTCACCAATAAACACTCACACCACATCAACAACATCATCAGTCCTTGATTGGAATAAATGACTGATTTTGGTCACTTTATCAATTACAACCAAAATGGCATTATGACTTTGTGGTGTGAGAGGAAAACCTACCATGAAATCCATGGAAATGACTTCCAATTTTAACTTTGAGATGTTATGGGTTTGTAAAATTCCTATCAAGCGGTGGTGTTTAATCTTCACCTACTACCATTCAAGGAATTTAGCAACAAATTGGAAAACATTGTGCTTCATTCCCACCCAAAAAAATAGCTTCTTCATGTCTACATATATTTTCTTCACCCCTAGGTGTGTAGAGTAAAGTGCTCGATAGGATTTCTTGAGGATAGTGCTTCAAATATATCCTTCTTCAAGGGTGTACATTCTCCCGTAAAATTTTATCTCTACATCTACCTCAAGGATGTAGCCTTAAAAATTAGGCTCTAGATGATTCCCATTCTAAAGTATCAATCTAACCTTGAAATACCAATTGTCTTTGTGAAGTTGTTCTAACATTTGTTCTTCCAAATTGACCTTTAAGGGTACCAAAGAGAATATTATTAGTTTTCTACTTAGGACATCAACCACTACGTTCTCCTTTCCCTTAATGTATGAAATACCAAAATCGTACTCACTCAGAAACTCATTCCATCACCTTTTCCTGGAATTTATATTTCTCTATGTGAACATGTACTACAAGCTTTGGTAATAAATTTTAAGTACAAATATGCATCCAACCAAATAATGCCCCCTAATTTTTAGAGCCATTGAAATTGTTTCCATATCTAGATCATGTGTGGCATAATTGTCCTCATGAAGTTTCAACTTTTGTGACACATAAGCTATCACTCCACCATCTTCCATTAACACAACACCCGACCCATATTTCAAGGGATATGTGTAGCCCACAAATTATGTATCCATATCATGCACTAATAGGATCAGTGCACTAGTTAGTAATATTTTAGGCATGGAGAATGCTACATTTCATTCACTAGTCCATTCATATTTAATTCCTTAGTGCTACAAGGTAGTTATTGAGTTTGTGATTTTAGAGAACCCTTCCACAAACCTTCATTATTATTCAACTAATCTCATGAAATTATGAACCTTGTGAGCATTTTTAAGCACTATCCAATTCAGGGTGGTCTTGAATTTCTTTGGGTCCACATAGATTCCTTCTCCTAAAATAATATGCCCCAGGTAGTGGTTATCCTTCTAGATGAAATATCATTTCAATGGTTTTTCATAGATTTGTGCTCTCTTAAATAGGACAATATTGTTTGCAAGTGTTCCTCATGCTCTTTTTTATTTCTAGAATGGACGAGGATATCATCTAAGAACACATGCACGAAGCAATCTAGGTATTTTGAGAATAAACTATTTATAATACTCATGAACACTATTGGCACATTGGTCAAACCAAACAACACCATGAAAAAATCATAATTCTTGAATTGTGTTCAGAAGGTGGTTTTAGGAATGTCACCTTCCTTATCTCAACTAGTGATAACCTGATCATATATCAATCTTTGAGAAAATGGTTACCCCTTTCATTTCATCAAAGAGATCATCAATTCGAGGTATTGTGTACCTATTCTTCACTATGGATATGTTCAAATCTTTGTATTCTATGTACTATAATAAGGAACCATCCTTCTTCTTGACAAAGATTACTAGTGCACCCCATAGAGAATATTTGGTTCTAATGAGTCCTTGGTGTAGTATATCCTTTAGTTGCAATTGTAGTTCACAAAGCTCTAGTGTCACCATCATGTATGGTTTCTTGGAGATTGGATACATGCTAGGTTTTACCTCAATAGTAAAATCAATCTCTATTTTAGGAGGTACCTTGGCATCTCTTTGGGAAAAACATCCCTAAAGTTATATAAGATAGGTTATTGATGTAAAGAGGGTCCTTTTTTTCACTTATTTCCTCCACTATGTATATTCAACATCCTTGTCTTAAACGATGCTTTACTTTCATCTTTGAGATGAAACATAAGAACACCTTTCTCTTGAAACCATGGATTTGGATTATCATTCCTTCATTGTCTAAATAAAGAAGTATTTTCTCAAAACAATCTAAGAAATATCGATGAGCCTCTAACAAATCCTACCAATAATGAGGTAATACAATCCAAAGGTAGTGACATACAATTTCAACCAAGTAGTACATACCTATAGTTCTACAAAACATACCTCAACATTAGGTCCTACTGCTTGCTTCACTCTAAAAGGCATTTAAACCATCCTAAAATTGTTGTGCTCGCAAGATACCAACCCACATTTATCTAATGTAGATGGAGAAATGAAACTATCTATTTCATTGTGATTAAACAAAATTTTGTGTTTAAAATTATTTCTTTTACGTAAGCATTCCACCACAATGTATTGGTGTTCTTCATGATGGTTATTAAGAAATGCATCAATACATTGCTTATGTATCGCATCCCTAACCATGACCTTGTCCAATCATGTTGGAAATGAGGACCTCCACACCTCCAACAAACAATGTGTGATGGGGTATACATGCTACTCTACTAAGAGCTCTATGAGTGGCTCCTTTCTATGGAACCTCTTGCCTTGTTAAAAGTGCCTTAATAAAATATCTTATCTCATGCATCCATGATGATGTTTGAGACATTTCACTTGTTGCCTTCATAATATCTACTACAACAACTCTAGGTGTAGGCCTATTTCCATATGGAGTTGTACTAAAACTACCTCCATTAGAGAAGGTTCGAGGGGTCTTCCCTACAAATCTTGACTGTTGTGCAGTTAACAATCTCATATCTCATGCCTTACTCTAATCCCCTCTAGCATCACTAATCACTTCTGCATCATGTGCATATTGTACCACTTCAACTACCAAATTTAGAATCCACATATAAATTAAGGGCCTGAATCTTAAAGTTTATTTTGTACACAAAGTGCTCTACCTAGCACTCATCGGTGTCTATATAGGAAACATATTTCACTAGTTCCATAAACTTAATATTGCACTCCTCCATTTTTAAACATGCTTGATCCAATGCATTAAAGGCTCCAACCTGCTACTCTTTAAATCATGTTTGAAGGTACTTCTTTTGAAATCTTTCCTCAAATAACTCTTACGAGACACTATCAGTAGTGAGATACAACTACTTCTCTAGGTTTCCCCACTAGGTTAAGGCATTGTCATGGAGCTATAAAATGATTTTTTATCCTTGATGGATGCATAGTATCTTGGTGTGAAGAATTTCATCATGCCTTCCATCCATGCTTTAACATGCTCCCCTACAAGACCCCATAAAATTCTAGGAGATTTATTTTTTGGAGTTCTCTAATAATAGCATAAGGATGAGGTCCTTACTCTGAATTTCTTGACCCTTTAGGGATACCCTCCCCTATTTATGGGTGGTTTACTTTAACTAGCCCATCAGCCCACCAAGCCATTGGGCCCCCGGGACTTTAACTTTGCACCTTCATTTTCTCCCCCAATCTAGTATATTGGCCCACCATTCCACCAAGCCCTCGATAATTTAACTTTTCACCTTCATTTACTCCCCCGATCCAATATGGAACCTTGTCTACACTCTGTGTTCTAACCACTGGGTCACCGGGCGATCATCCCACCGAGCCACGGAGGCCTCGAAACTTCAACAAAACAATGCTCCTTCAATCTTCTAGTATTTTATATGATGTATCATATGAATTAGTCTCTATGTGGACCTCTTCCACATATACTAGATGACATGGAAATTACATTACTATTGACATCATCGCATATTTCGGCCATGTTCGGACACTATGCTGACTTGGCATAAGAGACGTGGATTCCACATGGACATCTTCCACATGTGTTGGGTGACATGGCAGCGATATGGATACTATAATGGTGTTGACATGGTTATTGTTGTGGCTCTGATGTGGCATCAACCATCGTCCCACATGGAATCGATCACTCAGGACTTCAACACTCGCTTTCACTCCTTTACCCTGATCTGGTTTTCCTTATGTCTTAGCTCAAAATCATGGATACATTTTTTTTTCTTTATTTATTTTTGTGTTGAGTCCCTCTTAAGAGTGTGTTTTGGCTAAGGATTAACCCTCCCAATCATCCTTCTCCTCTATTGCATGTGTCTCTAGTGGATAAGTTATGGTTTTTTTTAGGTGTCACGAGGCAACCTCTAAGGCACAACCTCACCCCCCATTGACTTTTCTTCTTTCTCTTTGATATTGATGCTACCACAATATGTCCCTGAGGATCACAACCTCCCTTTGTGCTTGATTTATAGTTATGGCCCTCCCTGTTTTCATAAGATGTGGCCTCTAACACAACATGCATCCCTCTTTCCTGTGTAGGGTGCAGCCTATAAGGCTATGTGTGGCCCTCTTTTCTTTCCTTCTTCCTCAACACATAGGGAAAAATAGAGCTTGGAATTTGACCTATGATTTGTGACTTGGGTTTAGCTTGCAATGCTTGGGTTATGTGGCTTAGTGTTTGTCTTGAGCTTGGACTTGGACCCAACCTTGTTGGCTTGGGGTTGCAACCTGTGGCTTGGTTTGAGGTTTGACTTCTAGTTGGAAGCTTTATGAACTCGACCTTTGTAGCCGTAATTTTCATTCACACTTACTTACAAGGGTTTTGAAATTGGTAGTGTGCATTCAAGCATAGTTGTATGTAGAATACGTTAGTCTTTTCTAAATTGGCATCTCCATCAAGAATTTATTTTTATGGCTTATCACTCTTATTTAATTTATTATTACTTGTATCTGAAATCCAACCAATGGAATCCATAAGACAGTCTCTTACTTTTGTTGTTGGCAGACTTATTTATGATCTACTTGGATTATATTCTTTCCTACAAATGAGGTATAATGTCTAGAGAACCTATGTCTAGCTGCAAATCAACATTTGTTCCATATGACCATAAACCAAGACTTTTCCATTTATTTACACTAATATTTTCTTATCACCTATTTTATAAGAACCTAATTTTATAAAAGGGAAGAAAAACTCCATGGTAACGCAAACTTTATGGCATCTGTAGGAAACATCATGCCATTCTATGGATCTTTATTTTGTTTGATTGTTTGTTTTTGTTGTCACTTGCATCAATTAGCCTAGGATAACCTTTATGGAGATTCATAGACTCATGTGGTGTTTTATTTGGCATAATTTTATAATAGGTAACCTCTTACATGCTAGCATGGATAGCCTCTCATAATGTCGACCATAATAATATTTCTCATAGCTTGTTTCCACCATAAAGCATTGACCTTTTACTGTTCCATTTTAGATTGTGTACTAAATGTTTGACAACACAGGTATTCCAACAGAGGACGAAAACCTTCAGTAACTACTCACACAACCAGATCAAATATCAACACACTGATGTTTTGACGTGGTAAAACCCCTACGGGGAAAAATCCACAGCCCCAGCCAACGCGGCCACTTGGAGCAATTTATTAATGCAAAAGAAAAAGATTACAAAAAGATTTTACAAGAGAGTTTCTCACAATCGATCTTCGGAAAATGACCCTTCATGCTCTTTAATAGAGATCACGGACCAATCGGGTGTTAAGCCACAGATCAATGGTCATTAAGATCGAGGAGAATATGAACCGTCGGATCACTCTATGTCAGGAAAGTATCATGACTGTCGGATTTCCTAACTACAAATGCATATTAATGCATACTAAAGAAACACACTAAGAAACACACTTTTACCTAATGAAACATTATACAAAGTCGATCTTAACTAAATCCTAAGTGTCTAAATATCCTAACATCCTCCCTTAAGAACAACTTGGGATAGGATTGAAGGATTTACAATAGTGACAAAATAGGAGAAGGAAGGAGGCATTAGATCATATCCCCCGTTAATGACAACTTCTTGAACTCCTAACATAGATCGAAGTTTGGAAAACTTCGCTTTTGTAAGAGACTTTGTGAAAATGTCTGCAACTTGATCTTCTGTAGGGAAAAAGATCACTTCAATAACTCGATCATGAATGAGATTTCTAATGAAGTGAATGTGTAGCTCAATGTGCTTTCTATGCTCATGTTGAACTGGGCATTTGGCGAGCTTGATGGAACTCCGATTGTCACACCAAAGGCTGGTCAGATGTTGTTGATGGAATCCAAACTCTGAAAGGATTTGTCGAAGCCACAAGGCTTCCTGAATTGCATTTACCGTTGCTTGGTACTCTGCTTCTACTGAAGAAAGTGCAATAGCATGTTGTTTCTTACAGGCCCAAGTGACAGGTCCTGAACCAAGGCTGAAAACATAACATACAGTAGACTTCCAATCATCAGGGTCATCGGCCCAATCTGAATTAGTGAAACCAACCAATAAAGGAGTCCCCCCTGAACTGTAATGTATCTCAAACTGAAATGTACCACGGACATAGCGAAGTATCCTTTTAGTTGCTTTCCAATGGCTTTCATGGGGTGTTTTCATATACCAGGCAACAAAACCAACAACAAAGGAAAGATTAGGATGGGTATGAATCAAGTATAAGAGGCTACCAACTAATTGACAGTACAGGGTGGCATCAACTTCACGAGAAGTACATGTGGCAATAAGCTTGACTCCAGAATGGAAGGGAGAAGGGGTTGGTTTACAATAATCCATGTGAAAGCGATGAATAAGGTCACAAGCATACTTAGACTGGGAAAGAAAAATTCCTTCATTGGTTTGCAAAACTTAGAGGCCAAGGAAATAGTGCAAATATCCTAAGTATGCCATTTCAAATTTCTTCTTAAGGATGGTTTTCACCTGGATTAAAAGTTTTGAGTCACTGCCAGTAAGGATAAGGTCATCAACATAAAGGACAAGGATTATGAGATGGCTTCCTCTTTTCTTGTTATAGACATTAGGATCAGAATGGCATCTAGAGAATCCAGTGTCAATAAGAAAGTTGTCCATTTTAGCATACCAAGCTCGGGGAGCTTGCTTAAGACCATAAAGAGATTTCTTAAGGCGACAAACAAGGATAGAGTCATTTTGGACATAGCTAGGAGGTTGTTCCATGTATATTTCATCTTGAAAATATCCATGCAAGAAGGCAGATTTAACATCCATCTGATGGACCTCCCATTTATGTGAGGTCGCAAGGGCAAGACCAAGGCGGATGGAATTCATTTTGGCTACAAGGGAAAAGGTTTCATTATAATCAATTCCTTCAACTTGGGGAAATCCTTTGGCAACTAACCGAGCCTTGTATCTTTCAACACTTCCATCTTATGCATACTTAGTTTTGTATACCCATTTACATCTGACAATTTTTCTCCCTTTTGGAAGAGGTACAAGATCCCAAGTAACATTTTCCATTAAAGAACGATACTCTTCATTCATTGTTGTATACCAATCTAGATGACCTGAAGATTCTGTAAATGTCTCTGGATCATGAGTCTCTCAAAATTGAGCCAAAAGAAAAGAGGCTCGTTGGAACTGTGAACGTGTTCAACGTTGATCTGAAGGATCATTGACAAGACCACCAGCTGCTTCTTGTGTTGAATGGACCCATCTAGGAAGCGATGGAACTGGTGTTGGTTCAAGTTCAAATGACTCATCTAGAGGAAGGTGAGCAGGCAGAGGTGGATTTTCATCCTCACTATCATCATCTAAAGAAGAAACCATAATAGGAATAGAAGAAGGCACAAACGTCGAAGATGGCTCGCAGGGCGAAGAAGGCACAATCGTCGAATTAGGCTCACAGGCCAAGAGATTTTCATCAAATTTAACATCTCTTCTAATAATAATTTCATTACAATGTGGTTGAAGAAGTCTATAACCTTTGACATCTTTAGAATAACCAACAAATATACACTTCTCACTTTTAGGCTACAATGCTTTCCTTTTCTCATCAGGAATGTGAGCCCATGCTATACTTTCAAATACATGGAAGTGAATTACATCTAGTTTAATTTTAGTCCAAGCTTCTTCCAGTGTTATATTTTTAAGAGCCTTTGTGGGAGTGTGATTGACTATGTAATTAGCACAGTTGATTACTTTCTCCCAATACTTTAGACTTAATCCCTTAGATTGGATCATACAATTAGCCATTTATTTTAATGTGCAGTTATTTCTCTCAGCAACACCATTTTGTTGTGATGTATATGGAACAGTGTGTTGCATTTGGATGCCTTGTGTAGTGCAGTAACTTGTAAAATTATTGTTCAGATATTCGCCTCCATTATTTGTTCTTAACTTTTAAATTTAATATCCAGACTGCTTTTCTACAAGGGCCTTGTAGGCTAAAAACTTGTCAAAAACTTTGCTCTTGAGTTTTAAGAAGTAAACCCAAGTACGTCTGGAAAACTCATCAATGAATGTTAAGAAATACTTGCACCCAGAAAAAGAAGGAGTAGAAAGTGGACCACACAAATCACTGTTAACAAGCTACAAAGGGCCTAAGGTGTGCCAAGAGGCACGTTTGTCAAAAATGTCCCGATGATGTTTGTCAAGAACACAACCGGCACAAACACCATCTCTGCATGAAATAGGAGGAAGACCAGTCACCATATGTTGATTACATAGTTTTTGCAATGAACAATAGTTTAGATGAACAAACCGCTCATGCCAAAGTTTGCTCAAGTTATCGCTATGAGCAACAAAAACTGATGAAAAAGATGATAACCCAAAGTTGTCAAACTTGTGCAACCTAGTAATATCATCAGGAATTCCAGTTGCAAGAACATGCTTAGGATATTTTAGATCCTTGATTACAACTTGGTGAGGTGAAAACTCTATGGTTTTACCTTCACATGAATGAGTGATTTGATATACTGATAGAAGGTTACAAGAAAGACTTGGAACACATCATACATCATTGAAATGACCATTATCTACTTGAACTGTTCCAGATCCTACAACACTAAGAGATATATCATCACCAACAAATATTTTCTTGGTGTTACATTCATTTAGAGCAGAAAATATGTCTTTATCCTTAGCCATATGATAAGATGCTCCAAAATCTATAAGCCACTCATCAGAAGAAGAAGTAGAAGTTGTATTGAAGAAGAAACCAGAAGCAGAAAGTGCATGTCCATGAGAAGAAGAAGAAGTAGTAGAATCAATATTGATGTTGTGCTTCNATCTTCTTGAAACATTTGGACTCATCATGACCATCTTTATCACAAAAGTTGCAATGTCTGTCAGTCTTCTTATTTTTATATTTTGCTCCTTTGTCACCATTAGGAGCTGAAGTTGTCTGAGCAGGTTTGGGACCCTTATGTTGCTTGTTGTTGTAGCGAGGATGTTGCTTCTTGGGATACTTGGGTTTATCTTTCTGTTGGGTAATTAAGGCTTTGTTGGAGGTACCTACAGTGTTGATTACTCCAAGTTGTACAAGCTTATCTTCATCTCTAATAAAAGCAACACAAAAGGACTCAAGAGTGGGTTTTTGATAATTTTTCCCTAGAGCCTCTCTCATGGTATAAAAGGTAGATACAAACACAGAATATGCACTACCTAGCTTAGAAAGAATAAGATATATTCAACGCTCTTCCTTCATTTTTATCTCATATTCTTCACATAAAATTCTGAGTGTTTTAAACTTAGAAAGATAATCTCCAAGACAAGAAAAATCACTTGGACTTAAGGTTAGTACTTGATTTTCTAACTGTTGTTCTTTAATAATATTGAGTTTACCAAACACAGATTCAATCTTTTCCCAAGCTTCATCAGGGTCATCAATTTCTTTAAGGTGGAACCTTAAATCAGGAGAGATGGACATTCAGATTAGTCCATGTGCTTTGTTGCTCCTATTAGCCCATTTGACTTTATTATCATCATCAGTGGGTGTTTTTTCCTTTCTCAAGGTAATCCGGTACAAGCCTTTACTTCTTAATAAATATTCCATATGAGATTTTCAATGGAAGTAGTTGGTGCTAGTAAGAAAAAGATTACTAGAAGAAGACATATTAAATCTGTAGATAATATGGATTTAAAAACTGAAACTAATGATTTGGATGGAAAGATATCAAAAAATTATGCGGTTTAAAAAAAGAAAAAACGACACTAAAAACGGACTTCGGATGTGAAAGTTATGCCCTTTTTAAAAACGGCATAATCGGTAACC
>JASDQU011248479.1:14750-25458 GCA_032191745.1 Picea mariana | reverse complement strand
AGAAGACAAATCATCGACACAGACCCCACTTCTACTGTCACGACCGCAATAATTCAACCAGAATAACCATCAGATATTGAAGAGGGGGAGTTCCTTTTTCATTCACAAATGTGGGTGAAGGGGACCCAGCTGCATTTTATTGTTGATAGCGGAAGCCAAAAGAATCTCATCTCAGCAGAGGTCATAAAATAGTTGGGATTGTTGAAAAAACCACACCCACAACCATACAACATCGGGTGGCTTCCCAGGGATGAGATCTTCGTGTCAACCAGCAGTGTTGATTGTCATACGACATCCATCCCTTCAAAGATGAGGTATTATGTGATGTTTCTCCACTAGATGTTTGTGATGTTCTTTTGGGCCAGCCATATATGTGGAAGCACCATGCTATTTATGATTATTGAACCCATATTTTCATTGTTACTCTGGGGGTCATCTCTACAGGATACCAGAGGTAGTTCTAACTACTATCCCACCTAAATAGTGTCACAAGGTAGTATCTCATACTACAAAATTCAACTTCTTCACAATTTGATTGAAAGGTGAACAGAAGGACATTTCCACCATTACAGCCTCAGTCCAAGCACCTTCTATCCAGCAGAAGCATGTCAACAAGATTGAATCAAAGAATAAATATTCCTTCTCCAATTAGTCATCTCATCAGGTTCGTGACAACCTTCAACAAGCTAAGCAGTGTAACTTCTTCAGCAAGGCAAGCAACTCACTAAGATTCAGATCTAGCAAATGTTTTCCCCTCTCCCTTGGGAAATCAACACAATGGATATCATTTATTCCTAAGGAGTTAGGATTGATACATGAGGATCTCGATGGCCACCCACCTATTCCAACTGGCTTAAAACAATTTCTTGGCAATTTACTATTTTTAGCAGTCCATAACTTCCAGGGCCTAAACGACATGTTTTCACGATAGGGCACCTCAATGATACTCTAAGGCTCTCATTGAGCCCCAAAAATGAATATCCTCTTTTATACCTTTCCAACGATTTATTGTACGCCAAAAATGGAGATCGTATGCCAAAGTTATGCCTCTGGGAAGTTGATACACCAAACTACCCAAAAACGGGGTCCAAAAATTTGTTGGTTTTTCATCTTCTGGGGTTAGGGTTTTGGATTTTCTTTATGTTAAAAATGCCTTGGAGCCTCATTGTAACAATCATATTCATGTGAATGAGTGTATATGTCACATCTCTTCTCAGAGATAAGATACCACCATTATAGTGATTCTTTCACTCTATATTTATATAGTTTTGTACATTTCACTCATTAATAGAAATTGTGTATTATTGTATCTTTGTGTTTATGGTTATATCTCTGATAAATATCTGTTATATTATTGGATATATGATATATCTTTGTACATTTCTTTATTATATCTCCACTCTCATTTCATTCTGAAATGAATCCAGATCAGATGAGGTGTGTTAGACAGGTTGTTGTTGTGAAGTGGGCAATGAAGTCTATAATACATGTCGAGTTTTAGAGGATGGCTAAGGAACCCTAGTGTTTGGTTCCTTAACCTGTTTCATTGGGTCATTATATGACTTCAAATTCTTTAAAAAAGTGCCAAAGTTTGAATTCTTGAAGTAGGTTCAAGGCACTTTCATTCCAAGAGACAGGTGGAATTAGCAAGGAAGTCGACCAAGAATTGTCAGTAGTCAAACTGAATGGGAAGAATGCATACCGAGTGACTTGGGTGGTGTTTTCTCACCTTTGGTATGGGACATTGCATGAGGTAGAGCCAACCTTGGTGACTTGCAGATGATTGTGTGATGATTCAGAGATCTGGGAGGGGTCGTTGGTTGAGGTTTGGCAAAAGTATTGTCTCGAATGTGCCTAAGGCATGGAAGTTCTTTGAGGTGGCTCATTCTACTTGGATCACTTTGGATAGTTTGTTGGGATGTTTAAGGAGTGTGAGTGCATTGGCCACACTCATTACATGTGTTGAGATGTGAAGAGGTGGCTTGATGAAAGGAGGTGAAGTTAGGACTTCCCTTCGTTTGGAGGATTGTGCGGACAAGAAGATTGCAACATGAATAGATTACTTGGGCATGGGAGTTTCTCTTACATTAGGCAACATGGTTGAGGGTCACTCCTAACCATTCCAAGGCATGGAGAGGTAGACGCACAGTAACATCGTCGAGTGATGAAGAAATGAGGTAAAGGTTGTCTATATGCATAGTTCTTAGTGCAACATATTAGTTAATTGTGTCATGAGGTGGACAATAGGGCCGAGTTTCCACAAAATAATTTATTTTGGGGTGAATTCATAGTGAATTGAGGTGAGAGGAGACCTTTCCTTGGTCTGAGATCATTGTGAGGAGGGATCAAAATGAGAAAAGAAGTGACCAGTTTGTGCATGAGGGTGTGCAGTCTCAATGGGTGTGGTGGTTGGACTAGTCATTCAACTAGTTCACAACTTGGGCAAGAACAATAGCATGACAAAGGGGTCAAGACTACATACATGCTAGTAGGTTCGAAGTGAAAGTCTTATACATTGTGGAGGATCTCTCCTTGAAGAATATCGAATGATGGAAACAATAGTGAGGTAGGGATGGACACTTGCCTTAGTCTTTGGAGTTAGACAGAGTGATAGAGGTGCAACAAAAAAGACTAAGTTTGGGCATGAGGAAGTGCATTCTCATGACTTGCGCACAATTAATGGACTAGCTACCTAATCAGTCCAAGGAATGGGGGAATTCAATGTGTGAAAACATGGCAGAGTTTGTTGAATTATGGGCATAGCAGCAAGATCACAAGAGTTCAACACTTAAGCGGAAATTTTAAGTGAAGTGGTCAGTTGTTAGTTGTAGCAGGCACCGACGGTAGCAGCAGAACCAAACAACAGCAAGGAAACAACATTTCATCGAGATAGTGCAGTAGATTTAGGTGAATTTCATCCTTCAAGTTGGGTGAAGTGACTGAAATGACTCAGGCAGCAAATCATGAAAGGTTGGGTGCAGTAAAATTTTGTTTGTGGAAACTTTGGGTTTCAACCTTGGCATAATTTGGGGGTTTCGATTGGCACGAAACTTAGGTTTTACATCAGAATTTGTTGCAGCCGAGGCACAAGTTTGGGAAGAGACTTGAAGATCGCAAATTTTGTGGGTGTTTCTAGGGACGACAACAATTTGAGGTGGTTTAGGATGTAAGGTCTTTGGCTAGATGGGCATAGAGACCTTCACCCAAGTCCTCAAGGAGAAAAAACTTGGGGTTTCTCCGACACCCAAGTTGGGAAAGTGGGCGCTTTGGGCATGCGAACACGCCAAGGGGATTTCCAAAGGAATAAGCAACCAATAAATTGGGGTGTGTCGGCATGAGGGACACGTCGGTCCCAAGGAGAACGACAGTTGACGAGCGCAAGGGTTCGTTTGGGTGATCGGGTTCATGAAGGGGAACAATGATTCGTTTGGGAAACCAGGTCCATGAAGGGGAACGATGATTCGTTTGGAATTCGGTTCACAAAGGGGGGCGACACCCCCAAAGGATGTGATGGTTTGCGATGGTGACCTTTGGAGCCTCTATAAGAGAACAAAGGCTCACAACCAAGGAAGGAAATATTTGGAAGACAAGGAGAGCAAGAGAGCTCTGTGATTTTGAGGCAGACGAAGAAGGGAGAGCTCCCTCAAGGAGCTAAGTCACTCCACTTGGGAGGACGTGCGCTACCTTGAGGAGGATAATGTGAATAGAGTTGGGCGAGCTTATTTTGTGTTGATTTTGGGGAAGTATGGAAATGCAGGTTTGTTGAATGCATGTGTGAGGTAGAATCAAAATCAGTGAAGTCTACGGAAATGAAGAGACGACAAGTTTGTAGTTGAGGGCATGTCTGAGGTGCACTACAGGTGATTGCTAAGACAGTTGCGACAAACAGTCTTGGTTTGATAGATCTATTCATGAGTGTCTTGGTGATGTGAGGTGAGTCATTTTTCTCTTCCAAGTTGTAAACCAAACCGATAGTGTTCATGTTGTAATTGTTTCACAATAACAAAGACTTAGTAGGGTGTTAGGAACAGTTTATGTCGTCCGCGCTATATCTATGTTTCTCTTGTCTATTTCATTGGTGTTCTCTTGGATTATCATGTTCATGGATGTATGTTTAAAAATGACTAAGTTTTAAAGTTGTTAAAAAATGTCTAAGTAGACAAGAGTTGCACTAGAATAGGAGTGTGACTCACCGACAGGGATAATTTTAAGGATGGAAATTTATATTAAAATGTAGAAACATGAGATGATTTTATTAGTCCTTAATATCCAAAATGTAAAATGTTTGGCCATAGTTTTGTAAAAATATTCATATTTCTAAGGATTTTATATAGTTTCTCTAAAATTTTGGCGATTTTTAAGGTAAAATAATTTTATTCTATAGAATTTGGGAGAATATTTTTTTGAAAAAATGGAAATTGACAAATCATTTTTTGGGAAAACCCATGGAAAATTAACACATTGGAAAAATTTATCCCCTAAAATCATTTATGCTCACCATTATCCTAGAACATAGTATGGGTATTCCCTAGATGAAGACTTGTAGTCTGGTCGAAATATCCTTAGTGCTCCCAAGCAACCAAGTGAGAAATGTCATTATGTCATACACCCTCAAGAGGTGTACGATCGCATGGCATACTGTGGGGATGTGGCATTGACATTGTTATTATTATTACATAACATTTACGCCTCAACATCTTTTCCATATGTGAAATAGTGAGTGTAATAGTTGTTTTGTTTTATTAAGCCGACATTATAATTATTACAAAAATCTAAACATTTACGCCTCAACATCTCCCCCATATTGGGATGTAGAGCGCCTCTTGGTGCAAAAATGAATTTAGTTGGCCCTACATGCATTCACATGATATTGGTGAGTTAGATTCATTTTTGGCCTTGCCACAAGGGGCATGGCTTTCTACATTTGGGATTCCCAAACTATTAATATTTTAGGTTGTTTCTTGATACCATTGTCATTTATGGGATATTATTTGAATTCTTGTTAAGATATGCAATACATATACCTTTGATTGTGCATTAAATTTTATTGTATCATTTTTAGGCATTGCATAAAATCTACAACCCACGTGTCTAATGGGTATTCAATCTCTCTTTCATGGGGTCATGAGTTCGCTAGTGTCATTACACCCCATCAATTTCCCATTCCCTTTTCTAGCAATGTTCTTTGTGCTTGATGATTATGGTGAAAATCATAGCTTGGTTTTGGCTTGGAAAGAAGGGATAGATATTGTGGATAGCAATTCGACATATTGTGCAAGGACTTTTTAGTACTGTTATGACAATTCCTATAAACTAGATGTTAGTTGAATGAATAAAATATCATGGTAACTAGTGTTGCATTCTCTTACTTCTTGTGGCCATTTTTTCATTTCTTCCAGTTTCATATGCAATTGTATACCTAAGCTTAACCCGATTGTAGATTTGGCTCTCCACAAAGTCAAACCCTGTTGTAGATTTGGGTCATTGGAGGGCCCAGCCACAAAGTCAACCATTGACTTTGTGGTTGGGCTCTAGTATGACCCAAATCAACAATCAAGTTAAGGATGGCAACAATTGTGTATTGAAATTACTTTAATTGTATTCAAACTCTTATAGAAAGTCCCTTGTTGGGATTTGCCAATATAGTTGTAGGTAAAAATTGTAAATTTATCCATTCTTGTTTGTTTAAAAATGATTCCACCTAAAGTTGCATATGACAGAAACATCAACAAACCAATGGTGCTTTTCATATACCCTTAAACATCAATAATCAAAGGAAAAAAATTAGGTTGTTTTGATGAAATTATACATGGACCTATATTGCCTGCAAGATCCATAAGCATCACCTGCAACATACCTTACCATTATGAATCCTCTGGTAGTAGCATAGGCATAGGCACTGACATCAACATAGTGTAATATCCTCGATAGGAATATGCTAGAATCTTTAGGGTTTGTTGTTCTTTTTATGTACTTATGGTTATGGGTTTTTTTCAAACACTTTGCATACAATGTTTGATGCTAATTGACATCTTTTAACAATAGATTGCATGTATACTAAGCATGAACATTTTATCAAACATATTTCATGCACCCAATATACTCATGAAGTAATGATACATCATAGGCATATTTATTATGGGTGGAATCTGAAATACAAATAAATGTATCTGATGGTTGTTGTAGAAACTACAATATATCAACAAAAATAGATAATACTTAAACCAAAACCTAGGAAATATGATGCCACTATCTCATCAGACCATGTTTCCAACTACTCAAAGATGCACCATACAACTTGTTTCCTTCTCCGCAACCCTCTACTCTGCATATAGGGCATTTTTCCCACCTCAAAATACCCCAACGGCCCGAGATAATGCTATAATATCTTCATAATATGATGGATCCACCTCCATATTGTTTCCCAACCTCCATGTTGTAAAGAAATATCTCCACTCCCTCCCCCTTGCCTTAGGACCTACCAAATCCTCACAGGTCTGTAGTTTGGCCCCACGAACCTCCTACTAAAATCACTTTGTTCAACATATGAATATATAGCCCCTTCCTAACCCTTGTGGCCTACTGTAGATGGGTAGATATGTTCCCATTGTACCTCCAAGGTCCTCCTATCCACTCAATCTGCAAATTTAAGGGATACAACCCCCTAACAAGTTCCCTATGGCTCAACAAAGAGATGGATTGGCCCTCAGTAATTACCATCTAGCCTCCTAATTCCACGGACTTGCAAGAAAGGTAGATCGGGCTCCTTATAATAGCTCCAAGAGCCTCCTAACCAAATTGCTTCACTTCCCACTATAGATAACATGCAATAATATGAACCTCTATTGGAAATCCTAGATGGATTTCCCCCTCTTGTCCAATACCCCAACAAAAACTTGGCTCTCGAGAGAACTCCAAATAAGAGATCAAATCATAATGAGGAAGGTGAAGTGTTACCTGTTATCACATGAACTTTTCATAGTCCTGTGGGTTTGTGGTTTCTACCTAAGTCTGTAATTTTTCCCTGTCTCTATCCTTTTCCCAAACCAAGTCTTAATTTTTCCCCTTCAGTAGGCAAAGTCGTTTTTGTTTGCCCCTTTGTGTTTGAGCACTCATCTCCTTGGCCTCTATCACTGATCCTTCTTTGTTCCCAATCCCACAGCTAGTTGTCCAAATCCTTGATCGAGCAGGCTACAGCCATGAACACAAAGCACATCTTTCTTAACAGTTTGTTTCGGGATTGAACCATAAGCAAAGGGAAGTTTTAATGTTTCAGTGGTGAAGATTCCATAAATAGTCCAGATCAGCGGCTCACGAGTGTTCGAGAGTGAAAACTTGTGTGAAGTATAGCGTCGGATCAAAAGGCCCCAAAGTGAATACGAACCATTGATCTTAAAGGGGACAGGTGGCAATCAATCCAAGCCTTCGGGGAAATGAGCTTCGTGAGATTTAAAATGAGAAGTGCTTAGAACCTGAAAGCCCAAAGTCCTGAAGGGTCGAATTTTCCAAAGTTGTCAAAGTGGGCGAAGGCCGGAAGTCCCAAAGGCATGAAATGGATCTGAGTCATTGATTAGTAAGAGCTGCGTGTCATCAGATCCCTAGCTCCGGAGAATTTTCTTTGAGCAAATAAAGTTTGACTATTGAAAGGCCCAAAGGCCGATCTGTGAAGCAAATCTCGGTCATTGTTTTGAAAGGGAAGCTCTGATCCATTGATTTGGAGGGGGAATATCTGAGCCACTGATTGTGAAGCCTCATCCAAGATCATGCTATCGATGGCCACAGACCATTCCGGGAACGCACCATGCTCGGACGATAATTTTCTTGAGCGCTCCCGCAATTGAAACCATGGTAAGTCAAGAGCGATATGTGGTGAAGGGAGATGGAGTGTGGGCCCAAAAGCGGTCTAAATCCAAACCACCTTTGAGCAGCCCCGCAATCATGTGCTCATGTAACATCCTATCCAAGAGCAGTGTGTGGTCGTCCCCTGAGCATTAAGTTGCGTCGCAATCCCGAGAAAATGTAGTTAATGGAAATGGGGGCGGCAATTGAGACCTTGTCTCACCCCATAAATGGAAAACATGCAGAGAGCGGCCATGAAGGAAGACTGTCAATATGAATCTTCCTTATGGACATATTTTCCTGTAAAGCACATAATTGCGCCTGGCTCGCATCTGACATGAGGAGGCCTACATAGGCTGACAAAGTAGGCATCGACTGGAAACTTTGAATGCAGGGGTTCAATCACATTCCTGGTGGTTGCAGCATTTTTAGTATATATAGGTAGTTTTGATATTTTGTTAAGGTCGAATGGTTGAGCTAGGCTCCCCGCTATTGTAATTTTTTATGAAGAACATTGGTTCTCTGGTTATGTATTTTTTTTTTGATACATCTTGGTTAATCTAAGTCAGCTTTCTTGCTCCATCTTATTTGCCTCCTATATTGAGAGAGTTCATGATTGACTGATTCACATGGATTGTTGTGACTGTATTATGATGAATGCTTGATTATAGTGTTGTTATAATTTCTTTAGTTTCTTTGAGATTTGCATTCAAGAGGATCTTGTGTTTAAGTTTTTCCTCCTTAGGCTGCTGGAAGAACTGATTTCCACAGAAAAACTCTACCCTCTTCTCACCAAAGTCTTCCCTCTATTCATCCTTACTCCAACTTACTGACTGAAGTTGATTCCAGACCTCAATTGCTTATGCATGCTAGTCCATATTTCTGAGTTAGAACGTTATTATCATTGCATCTTCTCCATTTGACCACCTAAAACTCATTTACATTTACTGTATAAACTGATGGGTACTAGGCTTACCCTCTATGAAATATGAGGGTGACTTCTAGCGCTAACATTAATGGTGCCATTGTCGGGGACGGATTTGAGGAGATTGAATAGCTCCCTGGGAAGAATGACATAGATCCAACTCTTGATGGTAGACAAGAGAGGGATACAGAAATTGATTGTAATCATCTACCTAGTGACTCCACATCAGAGACTCCACTGAGGAGGATCCTATTGACAGAAAGATGAAGGGAATGACTAGGTATCATCTTATGAGCTTTCTTCGTGAACTTTTGTTGTTCTTTATCAGCTCATTTTTGTTTTTCCCTTCACATATAAAGAGGAGTATCCTTTGCTTTGTTTATTCAAATGATAATAGGCCTTCCTTTATTTATCCATCCTTAGAAGAAGATAACATTCCCTCTTCTTGTGTTGTAGATATCGATCTTGTGTCTTCACCTCTACCTATTCATAAAAGTGAGATCTATATTGCATCTCCTCTTGAAATTGATCACCCTTCTATCCCTGAGGAGGTTGAAAATAATTCACAGTCTTCTCAAATCTCGTTACCCTTCGTTATTCCTGCTGAGCCTTACCATCAACTCGTTAATCCTCATGATGAGCCCACTACTTTTCAAATTAAAATCAGAAATAAGTTGTTTAAACCTCTGAGGTTTCCATATTGCCTTAACCCTTATCCTCTTGATTCCTTTGAGTATCTTCCTTAGTTTTCTGGAGAAGACCATGTTACAGCCGAGAGGCACTCGAAGGCCTTTGAGAACTTTGTTGATCAGTTCGAGATTGTTCATGAGGATTTTACCATGAGGTTGTTCTCACATTCTTTATCTGGAGATTTTGTTGTGTGGTTTAGATGTCTGGAAGTCGGTTCTATTGGCTCCTGGACTGAGCTATGCCATGCATTTTTAAAGTGTTGGGGTGAGAACAAGTCCCTTGATCAAAACTAGTTTGAGTTTAATTACTTGAGGAGAGGGGAAGAGGAAGCCTTGGTTGTCTTCAACAAGAGGTTTTACAGTGTTTATCATAGTATACCTATGGAGATCAGACCCACAGAGACTGCTTCCATGGTGTACTATGTCATGGCTCAGCATCCAGAGCTGGTCCTTCTCCTGAGAGAGAGGAAATGTTCATTGTTAAGACACCTGTTTGAAGATGTTGAAGAAGTCAAAGAGAACATCAGGGATAGCAAGGGGGTTCATATGCAAGCATATCGTGAAAAATTGCATGTGCCTAAGGAAGAAGATTGTCAACATGTTTTAGATTCTGAGCAAGAAGATATTGATTATGAATCAAAGCTAGAACAACAACAAGGAAAAGAGATTGCAATTGTTGATGATCGAGAGTTGTTTTCGAAGGATCAAAGAGGTCATTTATTTGCAAGCAAAGAGGCATTTACAGAGGAGCAACCTGGTCCTCTAAAGCAGCCAAAATTCTATCACGTTATTCATGATCCTGTGGCCATATACATGGAGTCGTATGTTTCAGATTTTCTGAAATTTTCAAATTGCATTATTTCACCAATACTCACAAGTGAGTATGGTTTTATGAAGGATTTCCAAGACCACACTATATAGCCTTTTCCTTTATTCCTTAAGGAAAGGCATTGGGCTGAAATCAGCCATCATGGACCTGCAGAAGACACAGAGCAACATGTAAAGGAGGAGCTAAGTGGGTAGTTTAGCTCCTGTCCAGGACCTGTAAACGAGAAAATATCACCTAGGATCAGTTGACCCGTATCATCTCTCTACCCACCTAAGAACATTGAATGACAGGTGAGCCACAATGAAGGACAAGAATTAATTTCTTGCCAGTTGAGCTCCCCTGATTATAAATTTTGTGACCCTGTGGGGCTATATATGGAGTTGTGTTTTCCAAAAGCATTGGAACCTGCAGAATTATTCATCTTAT
>JASDQU011248479.1:0-14575 GCA_032191745.1 Picea mariana | reverse complement strand
AGGATTGTAAATAAATAATCTCTTTTTGGAGCATGTGTGTTTGTTTTCCATTTTTAAGTAGAATAGTGTACATGTCGGCCTTTGATGAAATGTTTTTATAAGTGACTCCATAACCCAACAGCTAAGGCACTGGAACTACTTTTTCTTGGCAGCTCGCAGGGAGCATGCCATCCCCTGTGGAGCCAAATGTTATCACATGAACTTGTCAGAGTCCTCTGGGTTTTTGGTTTCTACCTAAGTCTGTAATTTTTCCCTGTTTCTATCCTTTTTGCAAACCAAGTCTTGATTTTTCCCCTTCAGTCGGCAAAGTCGTTTTTGTTTTCTCCTTTGTGTTTGAGCACTCATCTCCTTGGCCTCTGTCACTGATCATTTTGTCTTCCCAAACCCATAGCCAGTTGTCCAAATCCTTGATTGTGCAGGCGACAGCCATGAACACAAAGCGCAGCTTTCTTAAAAGTTTGTTTCAGGATTGAAGCATAAGCAGAAGGCAGTTTTAATCTTTCAGCGGAGAAGATTCCAGGAACAGTCCAGATTAGTGGCTCATGGGTGTTCAGGAGTGAAAACTTGCACAAAGTATAGCGCCAGAGAAAAAGTCCCCGTAGTGAATATGAACCGTTGATCTTAAAGGGGATAGATGGCAGTCGATCCAAGCCTTCGGGGAAATGATCTTCGGGAGATTTAAAATGAGAAGTTCTTAGAAGCCCGAAGTCCCGAAGTGCCGAATTTTCCAAATATTTCGAAGTGGCCGAAGGCCCAAATTCTCGAAGGCCAAAAATGGATCTGAGCCATTAATCAGCAAGAGCCACGTGTCGTCAGATTCCTAGCTCCGGAGAATTTTCTTAGAGAAAATAAAGTTTGACTATTGAAAGGCCCGAAGGCCGATCCGTGAAGCAAATCTCGGCCATTGTTTTGAAAGGGAAGATCTGATCCATTTATTTGGAGGGGGAAGATTTGAGCCACTGATTGTGAAGCCTCATCCAATATCATGATATCGACAACCACGGTCCATTGTAGGAACGCAACATGCTCGGATGATAATTTTCTTGAGCGGTCCCACAACTGAAACCATGGTAAGTCAAGAGTGATACGTGGTGAAGGGAGATAGATTGTGGTCCCAAAAGAGGTCTAAATCCAAATCACCTTTGAGCGGCCCTGCAATCATGTGCTCATATAACATCCTATCCAAGAGCAGCGCGTGGTCGTCCCCTGAGCATTAAGCCACGTCGCAATCCCAAGAAAAGGTAGTTAATGGAAATGAGGGCGGTAGTTGAGACCTCATCTCACCCCATAAATGGGAAACATGCAGAGAGTGGTCGTGAAGGAAGACTGTCAATCCAAAGCTTCCTTATGGACAGATTTTCCTGTAAAGCACATAATTTCGCCTAGCTCGCATCTGACATGAGGAGGCCTACATAGGCTAACATAGTAGGTGTCGACTAGAAACTTTGAATGCAGGGGTCCGATCACATTCCTGGTGGTTTCAACATTTTTAGTATATATAGGCAGTTTTGATATTTTGTTAAGGTCGAATGGTTGAGCTAGGCTCCCTCCTATTGTAATTTTTTATGAAGAACACTGGTTCTCTGGTTATGTATTTTTTTTTTAGACATCTTGGTTAATATAAGTCATCTTTCTTACTCCATATTATTTTCCTCTCATATTGAGAGAGTTCATGATTGACTGATTCATATGGATTTTTGTGATTGTATTATGATGAATGTTTGATTATACTGTTGTTATAATTTCTTTCAGTTTATTTGAGATTTGAATTCAAGAGGATCTTGTGTTTAAGTTTTTCCTCCTTAGGCTACTGGAAGACCTGATGTCCACAGCAGACCTCTACACTCGCCTCACCAAATTATTCCCTCTATTCACCCTTACTCCAAGTTACTGACGGAAGTTGATTCCAGACCTCAATTGCTTATGCATACTATTCCAGATTTCTGAGTCAGAACATTACTATCATTGAGTCTTCTCTATTTTACCACCTGAAACTCATTTACATTTACTGTATAAACTAATGGGTATTGGGATTACCCTCAATGCAATTTGAGGGTGACTTCTAGTGCTAACTAAATGGCATTGTTGTCGGGGACGGATTTGAGCAGATTGAAGAGATCCCTGGGAAGAACGACATAGATCCAACTCTTGATGGTAGACAAGAGAGGGATATAGAAATTGACTATAATCATCTACTTGGCGACTCCACTTCTGAGATTCCACTGGGGAGGATCCTATTGATAGAAAGATGAAGGGAATGACTAGGTATCATCTTATGAGCTTTCTACGTGAACTTTTGTTGTTCTTTATCAGCTCATTTTTTTTTCCCTTCACATATAAAGAGGATTATCCTCTGCTTTGTCTATTCAGATGATAATAGGCCTTCCTTTATTTATCCATCCTTGGAAGAAGAAAACATTCCCTCTTCTTGTGTTCTAGATATCGATCTTGTGTCTTCACCTCTGCCTAATCATAAAAGTGAGATCTGTATTGCATCTCCTCTTGAAATTGATCACCCTTGTATCCCTGAGGAGGTTGAAAATAATTCACAGTCTTCTCAAATCTCGTTACCCTCCATTATTCCTGTTGAGCCTTATCATCAACTCATTAATCCTCATGATCGGCCCACTGATTTTCAAATTAAAATCAAAAATAAGTTGTTTAAACCTCTGAGGCTGCTATATCGCCTTAACCCTTATCCTCTTGATTCCTTTGAGTATCTCCCTCAGTTTTCTGGTGAATACCATGTTACAACCGAGAGGCACTTGGAGGCCTTTGAGAACTTTGTTGATCAATTCGAGATTGTTCATGAGGATGTTACCATGATTTTGTTCTCACATTCTTTGTTTGGAGATGTTGTTGTGTGGTTTAGATGTCTGGAAGTCTGTTCTATGGGTATATATGTTCCCATTGTACCTCCAAGGTCCTCCTATCCACTCGATCTACAAATTTAAGGAATACAACCCCCTAACAAGTTCCCTACGTCTCAAAAAAGAGATGGATTGGCCCTCAGTAATTCCCATCTAGCCTCCTAATTCCATGGACTTGCAAAAACGGTAGATTGGGCTCGTTATAATAGCTCCAAAAGCCTCCTAACCAAATCTCTTCACTTCCCACTGTAGATAACCTGCAATAAGATGAACCTCTAATGGAGATCCTAGATGGATTTCCCCCTCTTGTCCAAAACCCCAAGGAAAACTTGGCTCTCAAGAGCACCCCAAATAAGAGACCAAATCATAATGAGGAAGGTAAAGTGCTACCCTTCCTTTATACTTATCCAAACCCCTTCTAGATATTTCCCTATTTACTTTATCCAAATGATTCTTATTTTCATTTAATTTCCTTTTTTAACCCCTTTTTAATGTCAGAAAGTGCTTAATTGGATTTTAAGACATCCTCATATGTCAGAAGTCCCTTTCTCATCATCTCAACCTTTAGATTCTTTTCCCGATTCCAACGAGCTATTACACGAAGGTATCCCTTCAGATCATATGATCTAAATAGTACCTTTAGTGTAATTAATTAAAGTATGCTCAATAATAACCCAAAATTATGGAAATTGTTGGAACACCATGGAGCTAAGAGCGGATTGTGCAGAAATGATCTTGATGGTGAAATATGGCAAAGGGCATATCTTGGGCCCCACATAACTCCTTCAAATTGATCAAGCTCATTGTTAACCCCATTTTACTCCTCTGGCTAGGATGACATAAACTCACAAGGTCGCTCTTGATTGTGGAGAAGGGAAATTAAAAAATGGAAACATTACAATCCTCCCTTCCCAAAGATTGTGTGTGCTCTATAAATGCCACCATAACCTAATGCTCCATCAACAAAACAAGACTGAAACCAGAAATGATACCAGGGTCCCAAACCAGTCTGGAAGATGTGAAGCATCCTCTGCTCAACATGTCGTCCGACTACATACATAAGAAACCTCTTGCATATTGTAGATAAGTACAAAAACTCAATACTGCAACAACTCGATAAACCTCTCAAAGGACTGCTTTACTAGGGAACCAATCTCATGAAAGAGAAAAATGGTCCTCACCTCTATGTCAGTTGTTGAACAATCTAATACTAAAATCCCAGGGTCCCGAGATAATATCATAAAGGGACTACCATACGAATGATGCATGAATCTGATCATAATCGTTCAACAATCATGTCCAGTCTGCATCCTCTTCCTTTGGAACTCCAACTTGGACTACCAGTAAGGGATGAACCTACCATCATGAATAGGATCCTGCATATGCATCCATGTGAAGTCACGGTCTACAAATCCACTTCCATACTCAATATTGAATATTGGAAAAGGAAGCTTGTTTCGATCACTGGAAATCACTGGAAATGAACTCTAAACATCTCTCCATTGGATAACTCTATCACCTCCAAATAAATCACTGAAAATCACATGAACTAATCAATCACTGCATACATACTATTTTTCCATTGTGCCCTCGGCATACCTATGATGCAATCTACCAACATCCTCTCCCACTCTCACTTAGAAATGGGAAAGGACTACATCAACCCTGCTAGATGAGTGTGCCTCGACATTCTATGCTAATGAGTCATGCAATCCTCCATATCTCCCAACACATTGTCTGCAACGTCCCTCCATGCGAACCTCTCTCGTACCTTCCTGCAAGTGATAAAGTCATGAGGGTCCCAAACTAGCATGTATGATGTGAACCACCCTCTACTCTTAGCATCAATATGTAAGGTGCTAACACATGAATCCATCTAATTTCCCCTGATAAGACAGAAAATCATAGGATGCGTAAACTCGGTCAACTCCTCAAAACCCCACTCCTCCAAGAAATCAATCCTAAGCATCCCAAGAGTAAACTTTGAAAGGAGAGAAATGGACATCTAATTTGTATCGGATACTGAGCTATCAAACTGTCATGTTGGCACTACACCGACATACTCAGACTGTGCTCTCCTCTCATGGAACCCCAAGCTAAAATTCGTGAAAGGAATGAGCTCACTATCCTAGATCATATCTCACCAAAACATCTTAGTGAAGTCAAAGTCTGCCAACCTACGGATCGACTCGATCCTGGGTATATTGAGGGAAAATCTATCTCTCCAACACTCAAAAACCCCTCTCACAACAACCCCACAATGATGCAATCCAATCACTGACACGATCATGTCGATCATTCTCATCATTCAAATCATTCTTTCACTCTCATGAATGCTAGGATCCCAACAAATTGGAATTCCACCACTCCCAATGGATATTGAAATCGTTGTGAACCAATCCAACAAAGTCTGGATCTACTCTTATGCACTTTGTGCACTGCTCACATGACCCCAATGAATGCACCCCGTCTTATCCAACTATCTTTGGTGATCCTCTCATATCATGTTGTATATAATAAGGGCATAAAATAACAAAATAGATGCCTATTTCACTTCCTGCAAGACTAGAAAGTAACTAGTGCGTTGGTCAATCCCAAGGGTATGACCAAGAGATCATAATGAATTTTGGAAGCATACTTGTGCCTATGTTTCTCCCTGATTATCATCTGATGATATCACATATGTAGAATGATTATCAAGGTATATGTTTCTCCTTGAGTCTCACCATCCACTCATCAATTCTGGGTAACCTCAACTCAATTGTATGCTCGAGGACTCTGTCAGGATGTCTCCCCGGAGGAAACACCCTGCAACTCCACTGCACACTATCTAGTACCAATGAATACCCCTACACACTGTTTTCGATCATTGAATCGCCTTGTACCATCATGTATCATGTAGAAACTACCATATCCATCACTCTACTAATGACACCTAAACCTGCATCCCAGAGTGTACCGATGTTTGTCAAGTACATGTCCACCCAATCCTTGGATGCATATACTTCCCTACGACGTCCATAAGGGATGTGCTCAACTATCTCCTCTGTAGCTAATCATTGAGCCTTTAGTGCGATTTCCAAGAGAAGCGACTCATGATCCCCACAATGCAAAATAAGTGCATGATCAAAACCCCTTCTGTATCAAGCCTCTTCTCAAGCACCCATAACTTTGAATGCTTCTCATGCAGAATTGTCACAAGAGGATCCTCCCTCAAATCATGAGTGACACTCTCGCCCTCCTATGTCACAGATTCCATAGATGATGGAGTCTCTATTATTATCAATGATGAAGAGTGTGCCAAACTCATCTGGTAACAAAGCTCCTCAATCTCCCTTTCCTTTTCTTCGGCTAACTTAAGAGAAAGGTCCCAATCCATGAACAACTGCAAGTAATCAGGTTTCATCTTCTCTAGTGCTTCTTTGATGATGTGTAATTGAGCACTAGTGATTCCATCTGCAACTCCTTTTTTTCTCTCCTCCATCTGAGTTTTCCGCATAATATCTTCAATAAACTTATGAGCACCATCTTCTCTCATCAACACCTACACAATTTTCTCCTCTGTGACCTGCAGTCTGTTCTCCAAATCACACAAGGGATTAATTGACTCACTATATGATATTGTGCAATGATAGGACTCATGTGGAATATCCTCCTCATACACCAAATCAGCCCCTTTGTTATCATCCTCCATGCATGCATCATCATACATGTTATAACTAGGATGAGGTGTTGAACCCACGTCATAGGTAGGTGCCAGCACGCTTAAACCACCCTCATCATCAACATCATACACAACGGGAGATGTTGGATCCTCTACAATAGTTGATTGGAACATATCCTCATAGTCACCATGAGTAGAACAAGATGTTTCATCCTCATCTTTCCCATCCAACACACTAGTTTCATTGGATTCATCGGTTACCTTCAATGGTGTATCATAGGATGTCGTTTGGTCTTCCTCTATGAACACATCCTCAACATGGCTAGATGCACATTCCTCCACCTGTCCTTCCTACTCATCTCTCATCTATTTATTCTTTTAACGTAATCCTCGTCCAAATCCTTAGGCCAACTCTTGTACTTGAGGGTGTAATATCCTTGAAAGGACAAAGCTATGCATATCTCCTCACCCAATGCTAGATACTCCCAGTAGTAAGGTATGTATGAAATTGTTGCTATTTGTCTCCTTCTGGATCTGTCCTCAAATTATTAATCCATTGCATCGTTGGTTACTTAATGGAAACAATAGAAAAATGTATTGTATGTGCACGATCTGAAATAAGTCCTCACTGATTTTCCCCTCAATCTATTAGGAAAACTAGCTCTGATACCATTGTAATATCCCCAATAGGAATATGTTAGAATCTTTAGGGTTTTTTGTTCTCTTTATGTATTTAAGGTTATGGGTTTGTTTCAAGTACTTTGCATACAATGTTTTATGCTAATTGACATCTTAGTGAAGTCAAATTATTCCAACCTATGGATCGAATCAATACTAGGTATAGTGAGGGAAAATCTATCTCTCCAACGCTCAATAACCCCACTCACAACATCCCCACAATGACGTGGTCCAATCACTGACAAGATCATGTTGATCATCCTCATCATACAAAGAAATATGTCACTCTGATGAATGCCAGGATCACAACAAATTGGAAGTCCACCACTCCCAATGCATGTTGAAATCTCTTTGAACCATTCCAAAAGAGTTTGGATCTCCTCCTATGCACTATGTGCACTTCTCACATGGCCCCAATGAATGCACCCTGTCTCATCCAACTAGCTCCAGTGATCCTCTCATATCATGTTGTATATAATGAGAGCATCAAATAACAACAATAGATGCATATTCCACTTCCTGCAAGACTGGAAAGTAACTAGTGCATTGGTCAACCCCAAGGGTATGACCAAGAGATCATATGAAGTTTGGAATAACACTTGTGCCTATCCTGCTCCCTTATCCTCATTTGATGATATCCCATATGTAGAATGATTATCAAGGTATATGTTTCTCCTTGAGGCTCACCCATCCACTCATCAATCCTAGGTAGACTCAACTCAATGGTATGCTCTAGTAATCTGTCAGGATGTCTCCCTGGAGGAAACACCATGCAACTCCACTGCTCATTATCGAGTACCAATGAATACCCCTGCACAATGTTTTCAATCATTGAATCACCTTGTACCATCATGTATCATGTAGGAACTTGTGTATCCATCACTCTACTAATGACGCCTGAACCTGCATCCCAGAGTGTTCCCATGTCTGTCAAGTACCTGTCAACCCAATCCTTGGATGCATATACTTCCCTATAGCATCCACAAGGGATGTGCTCAACTATCTCCTCTTTAGCTAAGCATTGAGCCTTTAGTGGGATCTCCAACAGAAGTGGCTCATGATCCCCACAATGAAAAATAGGTGCATGGTAAAAACACCTTATGTTTCAAACCTCTTCTCAAGAACCCATAACTCTGAATGCTCCTCATGCAGAATTGTCACAAGAGGCTCCTCCCTCAAATCATGAGTGCCACTCTCTCCCTCCTATGTCACATCTACCACAGATGATGGAGTCTCTACTACTGTTAATGATGAAGAGAGTGTCAAACTTATCTGGTAACAGAGCTCCTCAATCTCCCTTTCCTTGTCTTCAATGAACTTAAGAGCAAGGTCCCTATCCATGAACAACTACAAGTAATCAGGCTTCATCTTCTCTAGTGATTCTTTGATGATGTGTAATTGAGCACTAGTGATTTCATATGCAACTCCTTTTTTCCTCTCCTCCATCTAAGTTTTTTGCATAAGATCTTCAAAAAACTTATGAGAACCATCATCCCTCGTCAATACCTACACAATTTTCTCCTTTGTGACCAATAGTTTTTTCTCCAAACCACATAAGGAAATAATTGAGTCACTATATGATATTGTGCAATGATAGGACTCATGTGGAATATCCTCCTCATACACCAAATGTTAAGATGTTTAAGATGTTTTGTTGCAGGATTAGTGACTCAAATTTTTGTAAGTATGGATAACATGATGGTAAGCATGGTAGGGCCGAGCGATAACTGAACCCATCGAGGCATGAGATGGAATGATGGAGTGAGGGGTCGAGGATGGAGGGCCGAGTGAGAACTGAACCAGTTGATTTCTGGAGTTTTTCCTTAGGGGTTTGGAGTTATGTTAATGTCTTCCTCTCTAGGGGTTTAGGGTTTAGAATTTTAGTTTTTTTTTGTTTCGAGAGATGTTTTATACCACTGAACTATTTTAGCGAAGGTCCTGACATTTATTACTTTTTGGGGGAACTAGTAGTCGATTTTCCTCAAGGGGAGCGTTTACCGTGGGTTCCAAATGGCACTGTGACATTTAACCATTTACTAAGCCATTAACATTTATTTTAATGTTTTTCTGGGATTCTGCAGTATTGCATTAACTCTTCTGGGGGGTAGGGCTTAGTGGAGCCCAGGTGGACTCCCATGGCCTCTATGATTCAGCCAAGTGTGGAGGAAAATGTCAGCACATTGATGAATGTGGCTGGCAAAGAATCCTGGAGGGAAGAGGGTATTTTCGATAATATGGACTCGATATTTCTTGGGTCTGACACATTTATTTCTCCCTATGAAAAACCATTACTATCTCCACTTACCCGCTCTTTCCTTAATCCTTGTCTAGCTTCATCCTTCGTAGAATACTTGTTGAATTCTTTGGGGTTTCCATAGATTGTAATGAGACTTAAAGTGGCCCAGTCTTGGGAAGAACAAATTAAGGAGAAGCACTAATCTAACATGTTGAAGGAAGGTGGTAAGGTGGTCAGGAAACCTCGCACTAGTCATAGGCAGTGGAGGGAAAAAAAGGCAGTGCATAAAATGGTGCTAGGGTCAGATGTTGGTCTCGCAAAGACCTGTAGTTTGGCACTCTGTGGATTAGTTGGAAGACTGTCTTATAGATACCTTTGTAAGGTTTCCTTGTCAGAGTGGGTGCATCTTACTTGGAATCCATTGATAGGTTACTCGTCAGAGTTAGTCTATCTGACTAAAGGGTGGGTGGGATTCATTTGTAAAACACATGAAGACTCTTCTCTGTTTCTGGTACAGAGGTGGGTGATAGGTGGTTGCAGTCTTATGATTACACGATGGCACTTGGATTTCAACCCCGAGATGAAATACTTTCAATTCTGACACCTGTGGGTACTACTCCCAGGTTTACCACTTCAGTTTTGGAATGCGGCTGCAATGAAAGCGATTGGTAACTCTTTATGATCCTTCATCTCTTTGGGCAGTTCCATACTCTCGGCTTCAACCAGGAAAATGGATAAAATTTTGGTGGAGATGGACGTCCATGGGGGACTTCCCAAACTCTTAGAGATTGAATGGAGGGGAGAAGGATAGTCCAAAGACTGGACTATCTTGGAATCCCTTTCCGATGTAGCCTTTGCCACAATATTGGACATCTGAGAAGAAATTGTTTGGGAAGGGGTGATGAGGAAGTCTCTGAAGACACGACACTTCACAAAGACTTGGGGGATTTCAAAGATGAAGTGAACTCAGCATGGGATGATTGTCGGTATCCTTTGACTGAGTCTATACCCTCGCCAGAATGGGACGTTACTATTACTGGTAAGTTAAATTTTTACTGCTCGGTTCTGTTTAATTCTTTATCTTTACTGGAAAAAGAAGAACTTAATGTCTCTCCGTTGCTTAAACTTCTTCTATCCTCTGTAGAGATGACCTCAGGGGAGGGTAAGGGGATTCTCATTATTAATCCTATGGCTTCACCCTCCTTACCTGATATTGACCTTCCTTCATTGGGGGGTTTGGATGGTTCTGTTTGTTTGCCGACTAGTACTTGGGGTGTTTTACTAGTCTTGGAATCGCAGCCTCCTAGACCTGAGAGTCTTATTGACTATGTTCTTACTCCTACCTACTCCTCTGCCCCACAGGAGGTCTCTCCCTCTCCAAGTGAGTTGTTTCTGCTTACGGGTTGTCGTGAATCTGATGAGGGTGAATCCTCATTAAGCGTGGTATTGGACTCTTTGATTCCCTATCTACGTGTTGAAACCCCCTGGCCCAATTACCTACTTTTTTCGGGAATGCCCTCATTGATCCATCCACTTTCTCTTGTGAGGTTAGCACCACAGCAACTATTCAGGCTGATACAACAAAGGAATATTCCTGGTCATGAGGACTGGGAATAAAATATTCTCCTATCAAAACTAGAAGTACAAGGAAGAAATTACATTCGTCATCAATTTCTCCCTTAGTCACGGATCCATACTCCTCTAAAAGTGGGGCACTTAGAGCAGTGAAGGCATTAGCAAGGGCTAAGTAATGATTTTCTTGTCACTAAATCTTAGAGGGATTGGAGGCTCCCTAAAATCTACCTCGTTCCATCGTATCTTGGAAACTACCCATCCAAATCTGTATTCCTACAGGAAACTATGGTTCATGAAAAAAAAGTTCGGTCCTTTATGCATAAGTTTTGTCCGACCTGGGTTACTTGTGTGGTGAGTTATGTTGGTACTTCAGGCGGTCTGTTGGTGTCATGGGATCCCCAACTTTTTAGTTTGGTTACTTACCTTACTTGTGGCGGGATTTTGTTAACAGGTTTGATTATTGAATCAAAAAGGAAGATCAACCTTCTTAACGTTTATGGTCCATGCCTAGAGCATAAACAGTTCTAGACTTCACTTGCGAACAGTGTTCTGCTATCTATGAAAAGCCTTGTGATTGAGGGGGACTTAAATCTTACGGTTTCTAATGGAGAGGTTTGGAGCGGATCTGCTTCTTCCAGACAACTTGCAATCTTCTTCAACTCACTCTTTCTAACTCATAAACTTATAGATGTCCAGCCTGATAAATTAGTCCTGACTTGGCGTAATGGGCACTCGGGTACAAATTTGATTGCAAAGAGACTGGACAGGTTATTGGTTTCGGAGGATCTTCTCCTGGATGTTAGACTGTATAGATCCTGGGTGGAATTTCCCTTTGTGTCAGATCACGTGCCAATACTTTTACAGTTGGAGAAAAAATACTTTTCCAAAATCTTACCCTTTCAAATTCAATTCTCAGTGGCTTTTAGATAAAGTCTACAACAGCATGGTTCATAATCTTTGGATTGATCGGAATTATTTACTGGAAGGAGATAGCCAGCGTCATTTTATATGGAAGTTAAAGGACCTTAAAACTCTTATAAAAAGGTGGGCAAAAGAGTCAATGGATCGAGATGTAAAAGTTCTGGAGAACCTGGAAGAAAATATCAAACAACATTTGTGGTTTCTCTCTAAGGGTTCTTTTCTTCTGGAGGCGGAATCTAACCTCATTAAACTTGAAGTTGAAAGGAATAATTTTCTTAAAACTCAGGAGGACCTGTGGCGACTTAGAAGCTGGGCAATTTGGGTCCAAAGCGGAGATCAAAATACCAATTTCTTTCATTAGTTTTCTAATCACAGGAGAAATAGAAAACATATATGGGAGATCAGAGATGACTCGAGGTTTATTCACAAAGGACAGAAAGCAATAGTCGTGGAGGCAAAAAATTACTTCAAGAGTTTCTTTAAATCCACGGATATTGTTTCAACAACAGAGAAGGTTGGGGTGGCGGGTCTCTTTCCAAGGATGATAAGGGAGGATGAAGTGAGAGATCTATATTTGCCAGTCACTTTAAAGAAATTGAAATTGATTTTATCTTTGTTTAAAAAAGACAAAAGTCCAGGGCCTGATGGCTGGATGGTGGAATTTTTCTTACATTTATTTGATTTAGTCAGTGAGGACCTTCTGGCAATGGTGGAGGAATTCTGGTCCTGTGGTCGCATTGCAGGAAGCTTAAATTCCACTTTTTTAGCTTTGATCCCCAAAATCAATAAACCTCAAAACTTTGGGAATTATAGACCTATTTCATTGTGCAACCTGGTTTATAAAGTTATCTCCAAAGTTACAGCCAATCGGATTAAACCAATTCTATCAAGGGCTCTTTCGGCAGAGCAACTGGGCTTCCTAGAGGGGCACCAGATTCATGATGCAATAGGTACAGCTCATGAGTGCATACACAATGTTCAAAAGAAAAACTTAAAATCTCTCATACTTAAGCTAGACCTACAGAAAGATTATGATTGCATTAATTGGGATTTTCTTAGATTGATTCTAATTCAAGTGGTATTTGGAACGCCCCTGACAAAATGGATTATGGACTGTGTGAATTCTATGTCCCTTGCAGTATTAGTTAATGGGGAGGCCACGGATTTTTTCAGAAGTGGTAGAGGACTCCGACAGGGATGTCCACTGTCACCCTTACTATGTATTTTGGTGATGGAGAGTCTAAGCCTGCTATTAAAATCAAGCCAAAGAGAAGGGTTCTTAACTAGAATAAAAGTATCCAAACTTAAAAAAATTCTAAACCTTTTATTTGTAGATGATGTTTTATTTCAGACAAATTCTTTGGTGTGGGAATGGAAGGAGATTGTGAGTCTTGTGCATAAGTTTTGTTTGGTTTCGGGATTAAAGGTGAATCCAATAAAAACAACAATACATTACTCGGGACTCTCCAAGTCAAAACTTTCTTCTTACAAGTTGATCCTCCCGTATAACTTCTCTGATCTTTCTTTGGGATTCAAATATATTGGATACTTCTTAAAGGCAGGATTACAGAAATTGGAAGATTGGTTATGGATTTTAACCAAAGTGGAAAGAAAATTAACCATTGGAGCTACAAGTGGTTGTCCTTGGGTGGCAAGTATACACTGTGCAAAGCCATCCTAGAAAGCCAGCTCGTTTAATGGTTATCACTAGCTTTATTTCCATTGTTCATACTACACAAGTTAAGAAAATTACTCTACAATTTTCTTTGGAATGGGAATGGAGATTCAAACATCATTATCATCTCTATCGCTGGGAGACTCTAGCCCGACCAAAACGTTTTGGTGGCTGGGGATTTTGTAATACCTTTTCTTTCAGCAAAGATCTGGAAGCGACGACTCTTTGGAGAGTTATAACTAAAGAAGGAATATGGCAAAAGGTGATAAAGGAGAAGTATTTCCCTTTTATTACAGTAAAAAACTGGCTCAGATCAGCTACTTTTCACCAAGTCTCGGCTTCAAAAATCTAGAACATTTGATTACAAATTGGCTAAGCTGGAAGTCTGGCATGGGTCATCATGTGGCTCTAGGTAGGGACAGAATTATGGGGATGGGCGACTCATCCTTCCTTTCTCTTTCGCTCCTCACTATTCTTAGACAGAAACATATTTCGATTTTAGCTCAAGCTTGGAGAATTCATGATCAGTATTCTTTATTATCTACTTGGATCAGCAGTTCGGACATGGAACTCACAGGTGATCTGGCAACAGAGTGGGATCATTTCTAGCAGGCTCTACAAGCATCAAGTGTTTCATTATTTGAAAATGAAGACGAGCTAATATGGATAGGGGGGGACTCATCAGGTTCCCTATCGACAAAGAATGTTTATGCGGCCTTAATCTCTACACTAAACCTACCGACTCTCACAGGTTGGTGGAAAATCTTGTGGAAGTGGGATATCCAACAGAAAATTAAGCTCTTTTTGTGGTTGGCACCGGAGAACAAAATTCTGACATGGAAAAATTTACAGCATAGAGGGTGGATGGGTCCTGGTCATTTCCAATTATGCAAAGGGGATAGTGAAGATAATGATCACCTGTCCATACATTGTCCTTTCACTAAACTTATATGGCT
>JASDQU011248478.1:14267-25482 GCA_032191745.1 Picea mariana | reverse complement strand
TAACCATTGAGCCGACTTATTTTTTTTTTTTGAGGAAAAACACCTCAAATATGTTTCCAAGCACTTGTTGACAACTTCTGTTTGGCCATGAGTCTGGGGATGATAAGATATGCTAAGATGCAATTTGGTGCCTTGTATATTGAACATTTCTTGCCAAAAATTGCTTGTGAAAGTTGGGTTGCGATCAGAAACAATAGAGTGCAGCATGCCATGAAGCTTGAAGACCCGATCCATGAAAATTTGAGCCACCATGGATGTTGTAAACGGGTGTTGAAGGGTGCAAGAATGAACATACTTAGAAAGGAGATCAACAACCACCATGATGACTGATTTATTTCCTGATTTGGGTAAGCCAGTAATAAAATCCATAGAGATATCCTTCCAAATAGAAGGTGGAATCGGGAGTGATTGTAGTGTGTCCGAAGATTTGAATGTTTCTCCCTTGTTGGATTGACATACATCACATTCTGCGACAAAATTACAAATGTCCTATTTCATACCATCCCAAAAAAAGGAACGTTTGAACCTGTCATAGGTTTTGGTGAACCCGGAGTGCCCTGCTATGGGTGTAGCATGAATCTCAGAAAGTACCGTGGATTTAATATTTGATTGTTTACTTAAATACAAACGAACTTTGTATCAAAGTTCATCATGGAGCCAAGAGTGCCCTGGGGAAGATGGAGCATTGGACTAGAATTGTTGGATCAGCTGCAAACTTTTGGGATCTTGTAGCCATTCCTGGCGAACATATTGCAGCGAATCTGGGACAATGAATGAAAGAGAAAAAATGGATCCTTCATATTCATATTTGTGGGAAAGGGAATCTGCAACCACATTGTCTTTACCATTATTGTAAATTATCTCATAATCATATCCAAAGAGCTTAGGCACCCATTTTTGTTGTTCTGGGGAGGAAATGCGGTGTTCTAGAAAATACTTGAGGCGTTGATGGTCTGTCATAATTTGGAAGAGTTGCCCCAATAGATAAGGGCACCACAGATCAACGACATGTAGAATAGCCAAAATTTCCTTTTCATAGATGGATTTGCCCAGATTTCTTTCAGATAATTGCTTCCTGGTAAAGGCAAAAGGTTGATCCTCTTGCATAAGCACAACACCAATTCCTTTTCTTGAGGCATCACATTCCAAAACAAAGGTCTTTATGAAATCGGGAAGGGCGAGGACTAGAGTGGTGAACATGGCCATCTTCAAGGTTTGAAAATCTTGAGTAGTGGCTGGAGTCCAAGTGAAAGAGTTCTTTTTGAGGAGAGCAATGAGAGGTGTTGCAATCTTCCCATAATTCTTAACAAACTTGCGATAATACCCTGTTAAGCCCAGAAATCCATGCAAGCTCTTAATATTCTTTGGGTGAGGCTAGTCTTTCATAGCTTCAATCTTTTTAGGATCCAACCTGACACCATCCTTGCCAACCATATGACCCAAGTATTCTACTTCTGAGGCACCAAAAACACATTTAGACTGTTTCAGGAAAAGTTGGTGCTGAGAGAGTAGATGGAGAACTCGATCCACATGAGAAAGATGGTTTGTCCAGGTTTTTCTATAGATGAGTCTATCATCAAAGAAAACGAAGACAAAATGGTGGAGAAAAGGACAAAAGACTTGATTCATGAGGCTTTGGAAGTTGGAGGGGGAATTAGATAAGCCAAAGGGAATCACCAAAAACTCATAGTGGCCCTCATGATTTCTAAAGGTAGTCTTGGGAATGTCTGCCTCTTTCATATGTATCTGGTGGTAGCCCGATCGAAGATCCAGTTTAGTGAAGAATTGGGTGCCACTCAATTCATCCAGGAGGTCATCAATGACAAGAATGGGGAATTTGTCTTTGATGGTAAGTTTGTTGAGGGCACGGAAGTCAGGACACATTTTCCAAGAACCTTCTTTCTTTAAGACCATGACCATAGGAGAAGAGTAGGGGCTCGTACTAGGGCGGATAATGCCTGCATTAAGGAGTTCCTGGACCATTTTCTCAATTTCATTTTTTTAGGAAAAGGGGTGACGATACAGACAGATATTGGGAGGAAGGTTTCCGGGTACAAGGGGAATGGAATGATCATGAACACCATGGGAAGGAGGGAGTCCTTGGGGGGTGGAAAAGACCAATTGATGTTTAGAAAGGATGTATTGGAGTTCTTGCAGGACCAAGGGTGTCTCTGTTGCTTGTATGGCATGGAGTTGGGAGATATCACCATAATGAACTTTTTTGAACATATTTTCCATGCGATGGGAACTAATGATCTCAGGCGAACTGACAGTGATGCCTTGGAACTTATATTAGTGGCCCTCCTGGTCGAATTGCATGGTTAAGTCTTTAAAATCCATGAGAATGGGACCCAAAGTCCTTAGCCAATCTGCACCCAACAAAATGTCACAACCTCCCATGTCGATAGAAAACATATGGGATTTCAGGTGGTAGTCACCAATTTGGAGATGCACATTTTCACAACACCCTCCACATTTCATGGAACCACCATTGGAAATCATGATTTGGAAATTATTGACGGCATGGATGTAGCAATGAATTTATTGGGAAATGTGGCGATGAATAAAATTATGGGTGTTNTCATTATTCTAGTTGATAGTGTCAACACCCATAATTTTATTCATCTCCACATTTCATGGAACCACCATTGGAAATCATGATTTGGAAATTATTGACGGCATGGATGTAGCAATGAATTTATTGGGAAATGTGGCGATGAATAAAATTATGGGTGTTGACACTATCAACTAGAATAATGACCTTCCGATGCTTGATGTAACTGATTAGCTTGAGCATTTGGGGAGCGAAGAAGCCAGTGAGAGCATTGAGGGAAATTACCAGTTCTACTTCGGGAGGGTCTGAGGGAGGGGTTATGTCAGTGGATTCAAGTGAATCAGACATAAGGGGAGTTTCTACATCCTCTTACGAAATATCCTCAGAGATGGCCATAAAAATATTTTGTTCTTTACACTTGTGGCCTAGGAAATATTTATCATCATAGTTATAACAAAGGCCTTTGAGTTAGCGTTCAACCATTTCATCCTTGGTCAATTTTTGGATCTTTAGTGGACTAGAGGGAGTAGTGGGATTTACTGGTTTAGGGCGAGGGATAAAGGAGGGTTTTCGGTTTTCAGAGAATACCACCTGTTGTGCTTCTTTATCTCTTTTAGTATCATCCACCCAACTCTCAGGCCGAGCCATGAGGACATGGGCCCAAATCTCATCCTTGAGGCCACTGATAAAACACTCTTGGAAAAAGGAATCAGACATGCCCTCTGTTCTAAAAGCCAGGTTCTCAAAGGAAGCTATAAAGTCTTCCACTGTTCCTAATTGTTTCAACTTTGTCAAACGATCCAAATGGTTGGTGTTAGTGTCAAAGTGTTCATAAATCTTTTCCACAAAGTGTGTCCAAGCAATATACCCTTGACGAGAAGTTTTTCTCCATTGCCACCATTGTCACCGTTCTTGATCTAGGTGGAGAACACCATACTGGAGTTTGGCCAAGTCATCTATAATGTTGTATAAAGAGAAATAATGTTCCATTTGGGTTACTCAACTAGTGGGGTTCGAGCCATCAAATTTGGTCACATCCACCCGTGGAAGGCACAGGTCATGTTGAAAGTGATGGTTTTGAAAGTTATTAGAATGAGAGGAATGGTCACCTTCAGGATGTGGAGGTGAGGAAGAGGAAGGGTTATCTGTAGGGATATCATGTTTGGTGCAGAGTGGCAAAAAGACTGATTCAAGCTGGGTGGTGAGGTCTTTATTAATTTCCTCCATTGAGGACTGCATGGTGGTATTGATGGCTGCAACATTGGCACTGAGTTGTTTCACTTCTTGTTGGATTTTGATGAGACCATATTGCAAGGTGTTGAAGCGATCTTCCAAGTCTTGGCTACGGGTATGGTCCATGAGGATGGGGGAACTGAAAAGGAGCGGGCGGGGTAATTTTTTTTTCCGAAAAATGATATGGATGAATGTGATAAGGGAAAAGAGATGAATCCAATGGAATAGGTCTCAAATAATGGTGAAAACATTTCTAAACATTTTTTTTTTACCACCTATGGAGTTATACTCCAGTCTGAAGAATACTGCAGAGAGGAAATGCCCAAATTCTTAACCAGAAAGAAATGTGTATTTACTTGGAAACCCGAACATAGTTGCGTGACAATAGATCTTGTATGTTTTAATTTGTTTATGTTTCTATCGCCAAGGGTTAGGTATTAAAGGGTTCTACAAAGAAGGGTTTTCCATGTGTTATAGCTCTCTGATATACGTGTGGGGTCCAACAGTAGTACTCGGCCCAATATCTCAGGGAACTAACTAAGGAGGATAGACTGTACCCTTATCCATACTACCCTACTACCCAGGTACTAGACAGTATCTTCCCGAGTGTTGTTCTCGGTGACACTATAGCAGTCAGGAAGCCGATCAGTTTATCTAAAGAGGGCTTCAGGTAATCTAGGTTGATTCATACACAGGTGTTTTCTGATGCTCTACCACTCGAAGGGGTACCAACATGGGTTACAAGGGTGGCTAACAGATGTTCTCTTAAGTACCACTTGTATTTCCTGCGTGTATGAATCCCTCATTCGTGGGTTTATGCATGTAACGACATATCTCTGTGGCTTAAAGACGCTGGAATACGTCTCTACCCTGAAAACAAATTTAACCCACACTTTCTGTCGAGGAAAGTGATCTGATACCACTTATAATATACCATATATAAAATGTATGCAGAACATAAATAAAATGATAGAAATGGAAGAATAACAACAATATAACTAGAAAATTCACCACAATAGCACTGAAATGATAAGAGAATGATAACAGAAATAACAACTTGAATCTGAAAGCAATGTTCACGGAGCTCTTCGAGGTGGCAACCTCCAGTTGAGTAGAGATATATTATAACAATATCCAAGTTAGGGTTCTCATACCCTCGAATCCTATTTATACTAAAAAGAAGCATCTAGAGGAAGATACTTCTAGAAGCGGAAGCTTCTATTAGATCTTCTTACATCTGCCTTATTCTATTTTATTGAAAGTCCTTATTAATATTGACCTTTATTACATCTGAATATATTAGATCTATATCAAGAAGCTTCTATTAGATCTTTGATACGTGGGATTTGAATATCTTCTTAAAGGAGTTTCTCTTCTGAATCCTTCTTCTTCATGAGGCCTATCTGTCAGTCATTGATTCTGAAATATGAATATTCTCGGTGGAGGAGTGTCCCTGTAATGTTCTTTGTAGGTATTCATATCCCCTTTGATTGTTTTTGAATATATTTTTGGATATGTTTCTTGTTTTTTTGTTTTGGAGCTTGATTGAATTTCTGTTTGAGTGTATCCAAGTCCGGACTTGTCATGATGAAGATTTTGATTTTTTATAATTTTATCCAAAAATTTTGAGTTGTTCTGCATATTTTTCTCTTTAAGATCCTTTCTTAATGTGACAATATTTTCTTCCAAATTTCCAATGATCTTGTCTATTTCTTATAGCTGTTCTTTGAGTACTTCTTCAATTCTTTTATCTTCTTCTATTTGAACCTTCAAATTTGTGATCATTTGTTCTAGTTCCCGAGTGTCTTCTTTCTTGTCTAGTTCCACTTGTAGCTTCTTGTTTTTCTTCTTTTCTCTTCTTATAAATTCTATGGCACACAAAAACTCTTCTCGGTAGTCAACTTCCGCCTCTTCATATTTTTCTTCAGTGTCTTCTTTATCAGAGTCTTCTACTGCCATGAATAGAACTCTTTTTGTCTCACTGTCACTGACTTCATCTTCATCTGATGAGGAGATCTCTTCTTTGGTGCATAAGTTTTTCTTGAAATATTTCTTTGTGGTTCTTTTGCCTTTATATGTTTGTTTGATATTTGAGTAATCTTCATCATTCCTCTTATTTTTCTTATGAGGACATTTGTTATCAAAATGACCAATACCATCACAATTAAAACAAATCAATGGAAACTTACCTTTATATCTATCGTTGGTTCCTTTGTTCAGTATTTTAACATAGTTGGCCATTTTTTCATCATCTTATGAGATGTCACTACTGTTCCTATGTTCTTTTTCCTTTTCTTACCCTTTTTCTTTGACCTTTTGGATGCTTCTTTTATAACTAGATTTTCCTATTCAGTTCTCATTTCATATGCTGTGAATATTCCATGTAGTTTGTACATGCTTATTGAGTCTAGATATGCTCTTTATTCTAGTGTTGATATCTTAGGATCAAATCTCATAGGAAGAGATCTTAGTAGCTTTTGAACAATTACATAATCTTTAATTTATTCTCCCAATCCTATGATTGCATTTATTGTTTCATCAACTCGTAAGAAGTAAGATGCAATATTCTCATATTTCTTCATATTTAGTTGTTTGAACTAACCTCTATAAGTTTGAAGCTTTGTTGCTTTGACTTTTGAATCTCCCTCATAAATATTTTGAAGCTTGTTCCAAATCTCTTTAGTGGATTTAAAATGTATAAGTTTGGTGTATACTGATTCACAAAGACCATTCAAAAATGCATTTGTGGATTTGGAATTATTTTGCCTGAGTTTTATTTCTCTTTCATTTGTTGGTGGAATTGTTGGTTCTTTGTATCCATCTACAATAGATTGACAAATTTCAAATCCCTGTGCCTGTATATATGTTTTCATCCTTCTTCTCCAAAATGAATATTTATGTCCATCAAACTGTTGTATTCCATTTTTATACATGTTGTTTATCTCCATGATCTACCTTTCAGTGGTTAAACTGATTTCTGAAGGAACCTGCTTTGATTTCTCCAACTTCTCATAGCCATACCTCTCTAACCGTGAGGAGTTATGTGACGTTCCACATACCACCATAAATGGAATGACATGTACTATCCATCTAGAATATTATTACCTTCAAATATATTTAAATTGATACCATTATACTTTAAACAACCTTGGGTCCATTACCCAAACCTTTGTGCTACCGGAATTCGCTACCGAACTTTCTCCAAGGGTTGACATCGATCACCAAGGGTTGAAATCAATATACAATATCACTCTCGAATGGTTGACATCAATGAAAACCAACAATCCATACCAACTGTCCATCAACCGAAGCCAACTGTCTGACAATCTCCCCCTTTGGCATTGATGGCAACACTTACTCATGATAAAATTCATGCTTATACTCCTCATCAATGTTTCTATATCTCCCCCTTTGACATCAATGGCAAAGGGTTTCTCCCTTTGGGGTTGATCCCCCTTACTGAAATCTCCTTGAGGCTTCTCCCCCTGTCTACATGCCTTTGATTTTTCTTTGTGTTTATAAGTCTCTGATTACTCTCTCTCCCTTCATATGAATAATATTTCCCCCTTTGACAAAGGGTATCACTCTGAAGTCATATCACTCATTCTTCCCTTGTGACAATTGCAGCCCTTGGAAACATGCCTCTATGCTCTCTCTCCAAGAATTTACCTTTTCATATGATAAATATATCCCCCTCTGTTATCAATGGAAAATGTATCTTTCCATCTGGGGTTGCTCCCCCTAACTGAGTTGTCCTTGGGGATACTCCCCTTGACTGAACTCTTCCTGAAACTAATCTTCCAACCTGAAATTTCCTCTTTATGATGCTTCCTCGTGTAGATCTAAGAAATATAAGATAAGCATTCAAAATCATTCATTTTGGAGTATAAATTACTCCAAGTCTTTGACGAAGATACTCAAAGGCTTCCCATGGAAGCGGTTTTGTAAATGTGTCTAACACTTGTTCTTTTGTTCCAACATATTCAACTCTCATGTTCTTCTTTGCAACCTGTTCCCGTAGAAAGTGATACTTGGTTGGAATGTGATTTGTTTTGGAGTGAATCACTGGGTTCTTTGAGATACTGATGGATCTTGTATGTAATATACCAGATATAAAATTTATGTAGAACTGAAATAAAATGCCAGTAATGGAAGAATAACAACAATATAACCAGAACATTCACCATAATAACACTGAAATGATATAAGAATAAAAACAAAAATAACACTTTGAATCTGAAAGCAATGTTCACGGGCCTCTTTGAGGGGGAAACCTCCAGTTGAGAAGAGCTCTATTACAATAATATCCAAGCTAGGGTTCTCATACCCTCGACTCCTATTTATACTAAAAAGAAGCATCTACAGGAAGATCCTTCTAGAAGCGGAAGCTTCTATTAGGTCCTCTTACATCCTCCTTATTCTATTTTATTGAAAGGCCTTATTAATATTGACCTTTATTACATCCAAATATATTGTTCTACCTATGTGTGGGTTAGGACCCTAACATGTCCGCCCCCTTAAAAAAAACCGTGTCCTCAAGGCTTGAGATGAGGAAATTGTTGCAGAATGGTAGCTAGTTCACAAGTGGCGTCTACTGGAGTTGTATCTTTCCACTGTACTAGCACTTCCTTGATGGTTCTCTGATGTAGGTAATGCTCACGCTGGTCCGAAACTGCTTCTAGTTGTAGCCAAATGGATCCTTCTTCAGCTAGTTCTGGAAGTTTGGTTTGAATTTGGCACTTAGCTCCAATCACCTCATTTAAGCATGAAACATGAAAAATAGGATGTAGCTTCAAATTGTTGGGCAAAGCTAACTGATATGCAACTTTTCTCACACGCTTGAGTATGGTATAAGGAACATACAATTTGGGTGCAAGCTTCTGACAGTGATCAATCTTGAGGGAAGTTTTCTTGTAAGGCTGCAATCGAAGAAACACCTGATCCCCTTCTGCAAATTGATGTTCAGAAAGACCTTGATCTACTTGTTTCTTCATGCAATTTTGTGCCATGACCAAATTCTCTTTGAGGGTACGGAGAATAGCTTCTCGAGTTGTAAGTGTTAGGTCAACCACTTGGACCTTTGAGACACCCGGTAAGTATGAGAGAACTAAAGGTGGCTTATATCCATATAACGCTTCAAAAGGAATCATGTGTGTAGCTGTATGGTATGAAGTGTTGTACCACCATCCAGCTAGGGGTAACTATTGAGCCCACTGATTTTTCTTTTTCGAGGCAAAGCACCTCAAATATGTTTCCAAACACTTGTTGACAACTTCTGTTTGGCCATCAGTCTAGAGATGATAAGCTATGTTGAGATGCAATTTGGTGCCTTGTATCTTGAACAGTTCTTGCCAAAAATTGCTTTTGAAAGTTGGGCCACGATCATAAACAATAGAGTGCGGCATGCCATGCAGCTTGAAGACCTGATCCATGAAGATTTGAGCCACCGTGAATGCTATAAATGGGTAATGGAGGGCACAAAAATGAGCATACTTGGAAAGGTGATCAACAACCAGCATGATGATGGATTTATTTCCCAATTTGTGTAAGTCAGTAATAAAATCCATACAGACATCCTTCCAAATAACAGGTGGAATCGGGAGCGGTTGTAGTGTGCTCAATGATTTGACTGTTTCTCTCATGTTGCGTTGACACACTTTACATTCATCTACAAAATTACAAATGTCCTGTTTCATACCATCCCAGAAAAAGGAACATTTGACCCTGTCATAGGTTTTGGTGAACCCGGAGTGCCTTGTTGTGGGTGTAGCATGAAGCTCAGAAAGTATCATTGATTTAATCTTTGATTGTCTACTTAAATACAAACGGCCTTTGTATTGAAGTTCCTCATGGATCCAAGAGTACCCTGGGGAAGTTGGAGCCTTGGACTGCAATTGGTGAATCAACTGCGAACATTTGGGATCTTGTAGCCATTCCTGGCGAACGACTTGGAGCCAATCTGGTACAATGAATGAAAGAGAAAAAAGGGATCCTTCGTCTTCATATTTTCGAGAAACTGTATCCGCAACCACATTGTCTTTTCCTTTCTTGTAAATGATCTGATAATCATATCCAAAGAGTTTAGTCACCCATTTTTGTTTTTCTGGGGAGGAAATGCGTTGTTCCAGAAAATAATTGAGGCTTTGATGGTCTGTATTAATTTGGAAATGTTTCCCCAATAGATAAGGACACCATAGATCCACGACATGTAGAATAGCCAACATTTCCTTTTCATAGATAGATTTTCCCATGTTTCTTTCAGATAGTTTCTTGTTGGTAAAGGCCAAAGGTCGACCCTCTTGCATAAGGAAAACACCAATTCCTTTCCCTGAAGCATCACATTCCAACACAAAGGTCTTTGTGAAATCAAGAAGGGCGAGGACTGGAGTGGTGCACATGGCCATCTTCAAGGTTTGAAAATATTGAGCAGCGACTGGAGTCCAAGTGAAAGAGTTCTTTTTTAGAAGAGCAGTGAGAGGTGCTGCAATCTTCCCATAATTCTTAACAAACTTTCGATAATACCCTGTTAAGCCTAGAAATCCATGCAATCTCTTAAGATTCTTTGGGTGAGGCCAATCTTAAATAGCTTCAATCTTTTTAGGATACACCCTGACGCCATCTTTTCCAACTAGATGACCCAAGTATTCTACTTCTGAGGTGCAAAAAGAACATTTAGACTATTTCAGGAAAAGTTGGTGTTGAGAGAGTAGATGGAGAATTCGATCCACATGAGCAAGATGGTCTGTCTAGGTTTTTCTATAGATGAGGATATCATCAAAGAAAACTAAGAAAAAATGGTGGAGAAAAGGACGGAAGACATGATTCATGAGGCTTTGGAAGGTGGAGGGGGCATTACACAAGCCAAAGGGCATTACCAAAAACTCATAGTGGCCCTCATGAGTTCTAAAGGTAGTCTTGGGAATGTATTCTTCTTTCATACGTATCTGGTGGTAGCCCGAACGAAGATCCAATTTAGTGAAGAATTGGGTGCCACTCAATTCATCCAGGAGGTCATCAATGATAGGAATGGGGAATTTGTCTTTGATGGTAAGTTTGNTTGTTGAGGGCACGAAAGTCAGGACACATTCACCAAGAACCTTCTTTCTTTAGGACCATGACCATAGGGGATGAGTAGGGGCTTGTAATAGGGTGGATAACGCCTGCATTAAGGAGTTCCTGGACCATTTTCTCAATTTCATTTTTTTGGGAAAAGGGGTGACGATACAGACGGATATTAGGAGGAAGGATTCCAGGTCCAAGCGGAATGGAATGATCATGAACACCATAGGAAGGAGGGAGGCCTTGGGGAGTGGAAAATACCAATTGATGTTTAGAAAGGATGGCTTGGAGGTCTTGCGGTACCGAGGGTGTCTTTGTTTCTTGTATGGCATGGAGTTGGGCGATAACACCAGAATGACCCTTTTTGAG
>JASDQU011248478.1:0-14185 GCA_032191745.1 Picea mariana | reverse complement strand
AAGTTTTTAAAATCCATGAGAATGGGACCCAAAGTCCTTAGCCAGTATGCGCCCAACAAAATGTCACAACCTCCCATGTCGATAGCAAACATATGGGATTTTAGGTGGTATTCACCAATTTAGAGATGCACATTTTCACAACGCCCTCCACATTTCATGGAACCACCATTGGCAATCATGATTTAGAAATTATTGACAACATGGATGTAGTAATGAGTTTCTTGGGAAATGTGGCAATGAATAAAATTATGGGTGTTGCCACTATCAACCAGAATGATGACCTTCTGATGCTTGATGTAACTGATTAGCTTGTGGTTTTGGGGAGTGGAGAAGCCAGTGAGAGCATAGAGGGAAATGACCGGTTCTACTTCGGGAGCGTCTGAGGGAGGGGTTATGTTAGTGGATTCAGGTGACTTAGACACAGAGGGAGTTTCTTAATCTTCTTTCGAAATCTCCTCGAAGATGGCCATACAAATATTTTGTTGTTTACACTTTTGTCTCGGGAAATATTTTTCATCATAGTTATAACAAAGGCCTTTGAGTTGGCGTTCATCCATTTCAGCCCTGGTCAATTTTTGGATCTTTAGTGGACCAGAGGGAGTAGTGGGATTTACTGGTTGAGGGTGAGGGATAAAGGAGGGTTTGCAGTTTTGAGCAGATACAACCTGTTGTGCTTCTTTATCTCTTTTGGTAACCTCCACCCAACTCTCAGGTCAATCCATGAGGACATGGGCCCGAATTTCATCCTTGAGGCCACTGATAAAGAACTCTCGGAAAAAGGCATCAGACATGCCCTCTGTTCTAAAAGTAAGGTGCTCAAAGGAAACTATAAATTCTTCCACTATTCCTAATTGTTTCAGCTTTGTCAAATGACCCAAATGGTTGGTTTCAATGTCAAATCATTTATAAATCTCTGCCACAAAGTGTGTCCAAGAAATATACCCTTGACGAGAAGTTTTTCTCCATTGCCACCATTGCCAACGTTATTGATCTAGATGGAGAACACCATACTGGAGTTTGGCCAAGTCATCTTTAATGCAGTATAAAGATAAGTAATGTTCCATTTGGGTTACCCAACCAATGGTTTCCGAGCCATCAAATTTGGTCACATCCACCCGTAGAAGGCGTAGGTCATGTTGAAAGTGATGGTTCTGCAAGGTATGGGAATGAGAGAATGGTCACCTTCAGTATGTGGAGGTTAGGAAGAGGAAGGGTTATCTGTACGGATATGCAATTTGGTGCAGAGTGCCGAAAAAAATTATTCAAGCTAGGTAGTGAGGTCTTGTTTGATTTCCCCCATTGAGGACTACATGGTTGTATTGATGGTAGAAACATTGGCTCTGAGTTGTTTCGCTTCTTGTTGGGTGTCAATGAGACTAGATTGCAAGGTGTTGAAGTGAGCTTCCAAGTCTTGGCTACGAGTATGGGCCATGAGGATGAGGAAACTGAAAAGGGGTGGGCAAGGTAAAAATATTTGGCCAAAAAAATGATATGGATGAATGTGATAAGGGAAAAGAGATGAATCCAATGGACTAGGTCTCAAATAATGGTGAAAAAATTTCTAGACTTTTTATTTTATTTTTTTAACAGAGTTATACTCCGGTCTGAAGAATACTGTCGAGAGGAAATGCCCAAATGCTTAACCAGAAAGAAATGTATATTTACTTATCAACCCGAACATAGTTGTGTGTCAATAGATCTTATCTGTTTTAATTTGTTTATGTTTTTGTCCCCCAAGGGTTAGGTATTCAAGGGTTCTACAGACAAGGGTTTTCCCTGTGTTATATCTCTCTGATATACATGCGGGGTCCAATAGTAGTACTTGGCCCAATATCTCAAGGCACTAACTAAGGAGGATAGACCGTACCCTTAGCTGTACTACCCGACTACCCAGGTACTAGAGATTATCTTCCCGAGTGTTGTTCTCGGTGACACTATAGCAGTCAGGCGGTCGATCAGTTTATCTAAAGAGGGCTTCAGGTAATCTATGTTGATCCGTACACAAGTGCTATCTGATGCGCTACCACTCGAAGGGGTACCAACAGGGGTTACAAGGGTGGCCAACGGATGTGCACTTAAGTACCACTTGTATTTCCTGCGTGTATGAATCCCTCAAGTGCGGCTTTATGTGCGTAATGACAGATCTCTGTGGCTTAAAGACGTCGGAATATGTCTCTACCCTGAAAAAAAATTAACCCACACTTTCTGCCGAGGAAAGTGCTCTGATACCACTTGTAATATACCAGATATAAATAGTATGCAGAACTGAAATAAAATGCTAGTAATGGCAGAATAACAACAATATGACCAGAACATTCACCACAATAGCACTGAAATGATATAAGAATAACAACAGAAATAGAACTTTGAATCTGAAAGAAATGTTCACATGCCTCTTCAAGGGGGCAACCTCCAGTCGAACAAAGATCTATTATAGTAATATCCAAGCTAGGGTTCTCATACCCTCGACTCCTATTTATACTAAAAAGAAGCATCTAGAGGAATATCCTTCTAGAAGCAGAAGCTTCTATTAGGTATTCTTACATCCGTCTTATTCTATTTTATTGAAAGGACTTATTAATATTGACCTTTATTACATCCGAATATATTGTTCTACCTATGTGTGGGTTAGGACCCTATCATTGTATTATCAAAATAGATTGGAATTGGATCATCATACTCAACCTGTATATCTGTCAAAGTTTGTTTCATCCATAGAACCTGTGTACAACATGTTGTTGCTGCAATATACTCTTCCTCGACTGTAGATAAGGATACTGATGATTGTTTCTTGCTTAACCATAATACTAAACACTCACCCAAGTAGAACGTTGTTCCACTGGTGCTTCATCGGTCATCAATGCAACATGCCCAATCTGCATCTGTGTAGGCAATAAGTGATAGATCCTTTCCTTTTGGATACCATAATCCAAACTCTTCTGTCCCTTTGAGATATCTAAAAATCCTTTTCACTACTAATACATGAGATTCCTTTGGTGTTGCTTGAAATTGTGCCACCTGTCCAACTATCTCCATTACATCTGGTCTAGATGTTGTCACATATATTAAGCTACCAATCATTGACCTATATTTCCTCTCGTATGTATAATTTGAATCATCATCTTTGCTCAACTTGCAACTGGTTTTCACAGGAGTGGTAACTAGTTTGCAATCTTCCATTCCAAACCTATTTAGCATTTATTTGATATACTTAGTTTGAGAAACAAAAACTCCTTAGTTTCTTTGACATATATAAAGACCCAGAAAGAAGGATAGTTCTCCCAGTAATGAAATTTCAAATTCATTTTGCATATCCTTTGCAATTTTTTGGCTTAATCCTATCACTAGTACTTCTAAAAACAATATCATCAACATAAATTTCAATTAATAAAATACTACCTTGAGTTACCTTGATGTAGAGGTTTCTTTCTACGCTTCCTTTCCATAGTTCATAGGGAGTTTTTTCATTGTTGTTTCTAAGCATTACTCTGTTTTGAATGTGAACCGTTGTATGCACTGCATGTGTCAAAAAAATATCTACCAATTTGGAATCCATTAGCATTGTTCGAGCCATTTCCTCTGTAATTATAATCCATTATGATAATGTTCATTTGTCTCTAAACCATTCTCTGAACCAATCTATGAATTCATTCTCTCTTCCACTATCATATATTTGTCCAAACCTGCTAATTATTTGTACGAATCCATCACTGTCCATACTGTCCAAGACTCTAGTTGCGCAAATGTCCATAATGCTAACCCGTTTATCACTATACTATCATGAAGTCTTGATTAATATATCAAAATGTACTTCTGCTGACTGGCTGCCATGGATCTATCTTCTCAAACTCTATAAACTGCTCGAAGGATGGTTCTTTGGTCTGTTACAACTATCGCATAGACTCCCCATGTCTACTATTCATATTTCTGGGAGTCTCTAAGAGGGATGGATCATAACAATTCCTTCTCTGATGTGTATTCATCATCATATTCATTGTTAGATTCATCATCTCTTTGAGCTCTGACTTCTTTCTTTCTGTCTATGGATTCATCTTTCACTACAATGCCTGAAAGTACAATCTCTTGAACATGCTCCTTATTTACCCGTCCTTCTTTTCTTTCAGTTATTTTCCAAACCTTTCTGTATCTGACATCTTTCTTTTTCTCTATATAATTTTATTCATCTTGTTTTATTGCCAATCTTGCGATCTCTAGGACCTGGTCTTTGTTCACCTTTTTTTCATGTTTTCTTATACACACTTCCTTACATCTGATATCCTTGTTCTCTTCTACAATCATGCTTCTACAATCACTAGTTATGTGCCCATAGTTATGAAATTTGTAACATTCAATGTTACATGGGGCCACATAGACAATTCTTGCTTGAACATTTATTTTATAATCCTTTCAATATGAAACCTTATGTCCAAAGTTAGTACAATAAAAAAAATGACCATAAAACAAATTTGCATACCTGGGAGTGAATGATCTTCTTTGTGGCGTAGTCCTTCTAATTTTTTGCCTTGACTGATAATGATCATGATTGAAGATTCTTTTTGGCTTGGACATGGATGGTCTTCTTGAATATGTATCTTCAATAATTTTCTTACATTCTAGTTGACCATGATTCCTTCCTTTGAGTACTTCTGCATAACTCTTTCTATTTTCTTCATTCTTCTTTTCTAGCAATATAGAGTGCTTCTCTTCATTCTCTATAACTAATGTGTATGTTTCTGTCTCTTCAATGTTCTTGTTGAGATTGACGAGTTTAATTCTCAATGTGAAAAATATTCTTCAAGCTTCTCAACCTCTTCTTCTTTCTTCATTATCTGAGACTTCATGACTTCTTCTATTTTTTTCGCTTATTCAAGATGAATTTTTAATGTGATTATTTCTTCTTCAAGTCCTTTCTCTTCTTGACCAAATTTTGCCTCAAGATGGTTTAGATCGTTAGTTATTTCCTTAAGATGATCTATCAATATCTTCTCTCTCATTTCTGCTTTTTCCTTCTGTGCTTCTATGTTGGCTTCCAAATATTGCTTTTGATATTCATGATTTTCTTCGATCTTTGTCGCTTCTTCTAGCTAAGTTCTTAAGTTTTTGATGACCTGTTGGGCTTCTTAAAAAATTTGAACACTTTCCTTTTGTTTCATCAATTCTTTCTTGAGTGACTTGTTTTCTTCTCTTAGTTCATCTAAATCACTAATCAATTCTGCTTCATAGTTGTCTTCCTTTTCAATTAGTTTTTCTGTCTCATTTCCTTCATGGCATTTTATTTCAAGATGTCCACATTTTTCACAATTAAATAAAAACAACATACCTCTGGTGATAATGTACTCTTCATCTTCTGAATCTGTTTGACATGGTGAACATAATTCTTCTTTATCTGTATCTTCATCTTCTTTGGCATTTTCTGAATCTGTGATGGGTGAAGAATATATGTCATGTAACTTATCCCAAATTTCTTTGGCTGATGAACATTTACCAACATTTTCTCTTATCAGATTAAGTAATCCTTCCCAGAAGAAATCCATTTCTATTTTGTTATTGTTCTTCAATTCCTTCCTGGCTGCAGTCTTTGCCCTTATTGAACTATCATATCCTATAACAACTGATAGACAAATATAATGTCCCTATGCCTGCAAAAATACTTTCAACCTTCTGATCCACATCTCCTACTTAAAACCATTCTAACCATTAAATATTGGTACTCCATTCTCAGAATAATCCATGATCTCCTTCCAGTGGTTAAATTGTTTTCTAAAGGAACCGACTCTAATACCAATTGTTGGATTACTGAGAGGGGGTGGGGGGTGAATCAATAATAGATCAATTTAATCCTTTTTCACCATAAAATGCAAGTGTTATATCAATGTAGAATTATCATCCAATAGTTGCAGAGTAAATAAACAATGAAAAAATGAGTAATCACACACATACACAGTACACCAATGTTTTACGTGGAAACCCAAAGCGAGATAAAACTAAGAAATTATTTTTCTTATATGTATTTAAGAATTACATTCACTAGAAGCACCAAATTCCTTTGTTTTCCAGCTGCAACTGGAAGGAGGATCCAACCCCCTAGTTTCTCAGGCTACAACCCAAGGGAAGCTCCAACTCCCCAACTCTCTGGCTACAACCAAAAGGAGGCTACAACGATCAACCCCCTATGTTCTTCAGCTACAACCGGAAGGTGGCTACAACCACCTGTCCTTTCCTCATCCAACCACCTTGATGTATAAGTAGAATTATGGAACCATTATCACACTATCACTGTGAGATATAATGCTGTAAACTTGTACCAATCAACCTGCACCAAACAATTTGTACCAATAACTTGAACCATGCATCAACCATGCATCAACCTGTACCTCAACCTATAATCAACATGTACCATAAAAAAGTGCATCAACCATGCACCAACCTTTAATCAACCTATACCATAAACAAGTGCATCAACCATGCACCAACCTGTACCATGAACAAGTGCATCAACCATGCACCAAAACTGTACACATAACATGTCACAACAACCTGTCCAAACAACCTATCACAACAACCTGTGTCATCAATCTTATCAACCAAATCAGATCTACTCACCAAGGTCAATCACGAAGACAACTCTCAAAGATGTGCATCAACCAAACATAATACAACAACTCATAATCATCACCAAGATCAATATGGTGCATCTAATAATATACCAAGACAAGTATGGTACATCATCCATAAACCATGTGTCAAAAATACTACTAACAAGTGTCTCCAACCATTTACCAAGTATGTACCAATAATATATCAACTACTCATCAATATGTACCAACATCATCAACTATACATCTCATGTATGTGCCAACTCATCAACTACTTGTCTCAACCATGTACCCAACATGTACCTCAACCAGACGCCCTCATCAATTTCATCATCCAAATATGATTTGTAAATCTGTAATAGAACTAGTGTATATGATCACATACCTACAAACCTTCTTTAACTTTAACAACAATAGACTAGCATTTTCATCAAACTTTACTTTAGTCTCACATGACTAGCTTTGGATTAGTCAACAACCCCAACTTGAAATAATTATAACTATGTACATGTAATGAATAAAGATATAAAAATAGTACACAATGTTCTTCAGTTTGTTTTATCCAATTCCTTCATGTTTCCCTACTTGGAACCTCTCACAAAAGGAGTTGTAGAAAAATTTGCATACCTTGTTGAATTCTGGCTTATTCTAGAAAGTGAACTTGTAGAGCGTGCCCTGCACAGACTGTTTGTTGTATGGATATGGAAAATGTACACACCATACTAAAGACTGTACTCTAACAAACAAATTTTGTCTTACTAAATTTGTATCTGTTATGAAGAAGTTATGACGTTTTTACCCGAAACACTTGTTTTACACTAGTTTCAGGACTAGCCATACACCCTATTTTCCACGAAGTGTAACTCCAAAAATACAACGAACTACAAGATGAAATTTTTACCCCAACTACTTGGATATGTTTCCTCAATGACTACCCGATTTCATGGTCTGAATCATTCTATAAATTGTTTTATTACGAAAATGGTGAGATGACCTATAAATAAGATACCTTAGAAAGCATCATCAAAAGAATTTATCATCCCTTGAATTTTGGCCTTCTTTACTTCACCTTCCCTCTGAAATTCGTCTTAGATATCCTTTGGTTACCTCAGTAACTTGTATATATTCAATAGGCTCAAGTGTGATTAAAATGAGAGAGCCTTACCTCTTATTTATACTTTCATGTAGCTTCCTCAATGGGTTACCTTTTAACCATGTTAACCCACTTTCCTTATTTTAGGGTTAACCCACTTCTAATTTCTCCATTAACTTTATTATTTAAATAATTTATTTTTTATTCACTTTGAATTACAGTACACTCATCACTTCAATTTATTATTTACCTTCTAAACTCTCTTAAACCACTTTGACTACTTTGACCTCTTGGGGCTTCTAGATGACTCATGAGGGTTCTCCAACTTCACATGGCTATAACTCTCTAACCGTGAGGAGTTATGTGATGTTCCACATACCACTGGAAATAGAATGACATATAATATTCATATAGAATAGTCTTTCCTGAAAATATATCAAAACTCATACCATTATCCATCAAACAAACTTGGGTCCATTACCCAAACCTGGGTTCTCCAACTTCTCATGGCCATAACTCTCTAACCATGAGGAGTCATGTGACGTTCCACATACCACCGGAAGTGGAATGAAATTTAATATCCATATAGAATATTATTACCTTCAACCATATTAAAACTCATACGATTATACATGAAACAACCTTGGGTCCATTACTCAAACCTTTGTGCTACCGGAATTCGCTACTAGACTTTCTCCAAGGGTTGAAATCAATCACTAAGGGTTGAAATAAATATGCAATATCACTCTCCAATGGTTTAAATCAATGAAAACCAAAAATACATACCATATGTCCATCAACCTAAGACAACTGTATGAAAGTACCAAACAATTTTTTGTCAAAATAATAAGCTGCCAAAAATAATATGTTGTCCGAAATAAAGTGAAAATAAATTCATATACGGATGCCAACAAAATCATGAAAAACCATATTTTATGTGAGAGGATGATCCTCTCTTTCCATGACTAATTTCATCCTTTTCATTTCTCCCAATTGATGAACCTGCCTTAGTATATTTCTTATCATTTCCTTGCACATGTGAAGCAACTGAATGTGAAGACTTAGACTCAACTGCTACTACTTTTTCCTTTTCTAGACTATCCTCAATTTCAATGATCTTGGCCTTGTCATGATGGGAATGTGAGGCTTGGGATATAGGTTGTTGATGCAAGGGAGAAGCATTATGCGAGGTATGAAAATGAGGTTGTTGAGGGTGATTAATATTTGACCAACCATGTGATTGTCCAGAAGGAGGATGTGCAACATTTTTCCAACCAAAATGTTCTGGTCTAACTAAGGGAGAAAAAACATGGTTTTCGACTGGAATATTGATACTCGAACGAGGGTTCTCAGGCATAAGTGGAGGTCTATAGGCTCGTTGTCCAGCCAAATTGAGGAAACCTATCTGCAACAACTGGTTAAATTCTTCTGAATCTGCATCAAAATGTATAGAAAATTAGAGCTTCTTATTACCCCTTTTTCAAGGACCCATTCCTCCACCTCTATTGTTTCCTCTCCTGCATGACTGAACTTGCTGAAAAATCTCATTTTGATATATATACACAAATTAGAACTAAATTTCAACTAATATTTCATCTAAAACTTTGCAAAAAAATAATTTAAACATGGCTATGTTCATAACAATACATATGCAAACAATCATCATGAAATACATGCTCTCAAAGCTAGAAATCACTTAGAAAATGGATTTGAAAAGGGATTTGGGATTAAATGACATGATTTGTAATGAGAACAAAATGGTAAGTATGAAAGGAATGAAAAATGGACTATTCATTACCATGGTCAGCTTCCTTAACTTCTTATGATCAAGTGAACCCAATTTAAAATTCATTATCTCAGCTATAAAGGAGAGTTAACCTTGAACAAGTAAAATACTTCCCTCGTGATCAATTCAATTCTACAATTCAATACTACACACATTCATAATTAAAGAATGGGAATAAAAGGGAACTTGGGAAAATGGGTTAGGATTGTAATGCAAGAAAGGTGTTATTTTTGACAGGGAATGTAAATGGACATGCATTAATTACAAATTTTATGATCATCTTCTATTTTAAACCATTCATGACAAGTAGAGTTATAACCACATATAATTAGGGTTCTTAAACAAAATCCCAACCATAATTCCTTATTTCATTGCCAAATCCTTCTTTCAACTCATAACTTGCAAAATATTTCAATAATAATTCCGTCACCAACATATGTATTATATAAAATATTTATTTTATTTTGTTCATCGTACCAAGCCCAGTAGTCACGATTTCTTCATTTCTGTTCAATACTTTTACATGAATTTTCATGATTTTCCTCAATTACATAGTGTTTTTATTTATGCAGTTAATTTATTCTATAATACAATCCATCAAACATCAATCCCAATGGAGACCAACTTCATCATATAATGACTCCTTATCAAAAGTTTCAAATGTCATCTTCATCATAAAACCTAGTTTGGCATTCACCAACTAGATTATTCAATCAATAAATCCAAATTTGAATTGGTAGCCTCAATTTGTAACAACAACCATAAATCCAAATATGCATCGCATTGAAAAAATAAAATTAGAGATGTCAAGGGTCTTTAACCCTTTTAAAAATTGGTTGGGATCACATGCAAAATTCACAAACCAAGTTCGTAATAAAACTACCATTCATGAGTGTTGTGTAATAGTTTATGGGGTCTCTCCCTTTGGAAAATTGACAACCCATAGCCCACATGCAACCCTTCGCATGCGACCATAATGAAGCGAATAGACCCCTGAGATGTAAGGCCAAGTTTCAATAAAAGACAACTGAAGAGACAAAGGTAAAGGACTGGTACTACCGAATACTGCAAATCAAAACTATAATTGCGTAGGGCGCAACGACAGGTAGTGGAAACCCATAACCATTCAATTAATTAAACCCCAAATTTAAGTCAATCAAAATATTTCTTTTAAAGCCTGAACAACGAATATTATGCATGAGACCATGGAGTCTCAAACCCAAATGAATAAATAGACCCATAGATGGAAATGCAACTCTTTTGGATATGATAGTTGAAAAACAACTAAACTCATGAACTACAGAATAGAAGAAGTCGAGATATGTATGTACCAAAAATAGAGATAATGCGTGGAAAGTAAAATAGAGAAATCTTAACTACCATTATCTGCAACTCTTCATTAAATGTCTTTTGATCTCAACTACTCGGCTAAAAAAACATACATATTCAATCAAATAGGAGTACCATTTTTCATATTTCCATAATCATAACATGAGAGAAATCAAATTAAAAATAAAAACACATCATTCACAGAGCCACAAGTAAGTTATTAATCAAACAACAACGTTAGATGAAAGGGAGTCGAAACCCTGGTACTTGGAGTTGCGTGTTACTTATTTCCCTTTTGAAATAGTTATAATAGTTACAACCCAATGATAAAACCCTTCTTCAACTCAAAGTATATCGAATTCCAAAACCCCAAAGGTGGTAACTCAAAACAACTAAAGTGAAATAACTGGTGTTCACGTCACGCTAGGGTGGCAGCCAACATTAATCTTTTCCAAACCCCAAGAAATTACCGCGTCAAAACCTTAGGCATCTGATGAATTCCAAGTGTATGCCATGTCATATGACCTCACATGCCATATACTTTACCACCTACCTAATTAAATATCCATAATTCTCTTCTTTGAATAATCTGCAGTCAAGTCACATAATATATCCCATATACACTAACACTGCTATACCTTTAACATAAAAAAACCTTTGAATCCATTGCAATTTCCAACATCAAGGTCAATACCATTCATATATTTGTAAATCATATGATATGTGTCGACAAAACTTATACATGATTAACATACTATATGCATATTTAAGTTGAATGCCCCTTTACCAATAAATTGCATCATGTTTACCAAGGAGTTGTGAAATAAAACTTTTGATCAGAATGTATAAATTGGCATGACACTTGGTAAGAAATATGATGACCCTTTTTTCCCATTTGAAACCATAGACGTGTACTGAGAAGAAAATACCAAGCTCATATGTATTAACAAAATGCATGCCTTCTAATCACATTAATTTCCAAATATCCTTTTAAGGGGCTCCTCTTTGAATTTTTATTTTAAAACAACCATAGGGGGTCCCAGTTATTAGTTTACCTAGTATGTATATATACATGTTTATTTTTCCCAAAAATTATACGTGCCTTGCAATTCTTTGCAGGCTGGTTACTTCATGATGGTTTTAAGAGTCAATAATGGCGACTCCATAGGAAAGCAGTATAGTATTGGATTGAACTCAACTTTTGGTTTTGCATGTCAATAAAATTTTCTATTATACAATCAAAAGTTTTCCTTTTGTCTCGTATGCTCTTCCAAAATAGGGGTGGTGGAAGGTAGAAACAGTAAAAAATGAGAGAGGGGATAGCTTTAGCACTCAAATTTAAGCAAAGTGGTCATAGAGGCAACACGATACAAGGATGCAGACCACAAGTGATTGTCTTTCTTTCTGTCCCGACTACTTATCAATACTCAAGCATACTTTTGCAAGCAAGGAAAAACTTTGGATGTACAGAATCATCTAAATCATGATGAAACAAAGTCTACAAAATTGACGGTAAAGCAACAAAAAAATAAAATCATAGTGAAATGAAAAATAAAGTTGCGACCAAATATAAATCAAAATTGAAAGTGAAGAAAAAAAATTGATGAAATAAAGTGCAGAAAATAAATAAATTTGTACAACTTAAACTGATATTTACATGAAACATTGGTTCATAAAATGTAACAGTTAGCTAGGCTCAACATAATGTTTCAAATGTGATCCATTAGTCGTAAAAGAGAATAGCCGCTCTTTAAAGTCCTTTAACATGTAAGTATTATTTCTGACTATTAGAGGGATCTTCTAAGGAAATAGCCAGATTTTTTGGAATTTGGAGTGCTTTCCTTTATTATCACGTGCGGAGTCCCAAAGAAAAACTTTGTAATTTACTTTAAACTTGAAAGATTTGGTGTGCTTATCAAAGTATTACTTGATTGTATACTTTCTTTTTTTTAGGTTTTCAAATGCATGATTCCTTTGCTATTCTAAGACTAGCAGAGCATTCATCCTTTGGTAAATATTCAGTAGAATTCAATTATTCATCCTACATATCTAAATAGAGAGATGTGAGTTCAATCTCAACATGAATAAAAACTTCTTGGCCATATAAAAGTTGAAAAGGAGTGTGGCTAGTGATATTTTTGGTGGTTGTGCGATCATCCCATAATGAATATGTGAGGATATTATTCCATTGGCAAGGCTTATCGTCAATAATCCTTTTCAGAATCCTGGTTAGGTTCTTGTTAGTGGACTTGACTTTCCCATTTCCTTGAGGACAATAGGTGGATGAGGTAAAGTGCTTGACTCTGATTTTTCTCAGAAACCAAGTAAACTTTGCTGAAATAAATGTTGATCTGTTGTCCGAAATTATTTCGAGCAGAAGACCAAAGTAAGAAAATATATTAGATTGTAAGAAGTTAATAACCTTCTCATCTCGCTCTTTCTTAAGAGGGACAACTTAGGTCCACTTAGTAAAGTAGTCTGTTTCTATTAGGATAAATACATTCCTTGCAGAATATGGGGGGTTAATAGGGATGATAAAGTCTAATCCCCATTTAGAAAATGGAAAATTAGGTAAAAATGGTTGTAAACGCATGGCAGAAAACTGTTCCTTGCCAAAACAGTTTTGACATTTTTCACAATCCTAAACAAAATTGAAAGAATCTTGAAACATCGAGGGCGAAAAATAACCATCTCTGATGATCTTGAAAGATGTATCTTTCATTGCAAAATGGCCACCAATATGGAGTTTAGAATCTGTTGATCCATGAAATTCATTTAAAACTTTTTGGGTTTCTTTATCATCAATACATATTAACAACAACCCATCAACAAATATTTGAAAAATAATATTTCCCAAGATGAGGAACTTTGGGGCTATTAAGTGCATTCGTCTATGATGATATGAATCTAAATGATCTATAAAATTCTGATGTAAGAGATAATAAATGACATCCTTGTACCCAGGATGGTCAACAAGATCTATATCAAGAGTTTCCAAGTAAAACAATGTTGAAAAAGAACTCTCATCTTCCTTAAGAGAATCACTTGGTTCAGGATGTTGATCCAAGTGAAGAGCTAAATCACATCCCTTAATTTTCTTGGTTGTAGTAATTGTTAAATTATGTTCTTGAATTTTGGAAAGCAAATGTGAAATTTTTCCTAAGAGACGAGTCTATGTAAGCAAAAACTTGACTGCAGGCAAAGGGACTCTTATTTGCGTTTTTTTTGCCAAAATAAAATTCCTGAACTTTCCTATAGATTTTATCAAGGAGAAAGTGTGTTTTTCAATCAAAGTATATGTTGGATCATGTTGTCATTGATGCCAATGGTTTCATTGATTGATGTCAAGTGATTGATTGATGTCAAAGGATTGATTGACTG
>JASDQU011248477.1:0-23475 GCA_032191745.1 Picea mariana | reverse complement strand
GACATTTTGTATCAAAGTAATTTGGGTATCCTTGAAAACTTCTGAAATCAATACTCGGATACATTTGTTCCCAGTGTGCCATGATCCCATAACTTGGAAATATCATAGATTTTGAGAGTAAGGTGGCACCCTGAAAAAGTTAGTGGAGTCGCCAGATAGTTTTCCTGAAACTATCAAAGGATAAGGGAAAACACCCTAGTGGAGTCGCCAGGTAAGCTTGTTAGATAAAACTCTAGAGGTAAGGCTTACCGAAAAGATTTGTCGTTTGAGGAGAATTGACTTAGTGTTCCCCGACAACGGCGCCAAAATTTTATCACACAGTTTGTAGCTAGGTCAAATGGCCATAAAATGGAGGTCAAACTGGCGTAACAGGAACCTATCCCACCCAATGTCTCCATGATGAGGAGGTTCTTTGTCTTTAGGGAGGTCAGGCCCAGGGGAGACGTCCTCGGTAACCTGGAATTTGAAGAGGCAAAAGTTAAAAGGACAAAGGTAAAGTTCCCCCTTCACAGGTCACCACCAAAATAGATAGTCCCGGCTAAACAACCAATAATGAATTGTAGCCCCAAATGAAAACACCTGCCCGGAACAAAGCAACAGAAAACCAATATATGCAAGCTAAAATTCAATGGGTTAGTACTTCATAAGACTATCTGATATTAAAATAAGCAATTATGGCAATAAATATTGACGAAGTCAATGTTTATTAATATAGCAATACAAATAATATCACTTCCTCAATAGAAACTGAAATGAGATGGCATTTAATGTAACAAATCAACACAACATCAATTAATGCCTAAATAACCATTCAATTGCTTCTTAAACAAGACGTTGCTGCATAAAGATGAGATATTCAAGTATGATGTCAACAAATTTAGGGTTAGAAGTTAGTTAGGGTTTCAATTTAGAAAAGAGTTTGAGAGTTTGTTTGATCACTTTCACTTCAACGCTGGAGGTCTAAGACCAGTGCCTTCAGGCTTATGGAGTCAATTTAATAGAGGACGCAAGGGTTGAAGGAGGACAACTAAGGACTAGAAGGAAAAGTTCTGAAGTGATGTTATGGCAGGGCCCCAGAATCAAATCCCTAGGGGAGAGAGGCTCACTACGGTGTTGCTAAAGCAAGGCCTCATGCTCTCTCCTCCTTCCTTATGTTAACTTGGAAAAAACGGCTAGCATGAAAGATAAATCAAGACAAGAGAGTGTAGTGAGGGAGAGTGTTGCTACAGCAAGGCTCTATCACTACACCCTAGAAGAAGGATGGCCCTAGGTGTAGACAATGTAGGCCTGGGACGCCTCCTTCTTCTTGACTTCTGGAAAGTACGGCTAGCTCAGAGATAAGAAGAAATGAGAGTGTAGTTATGGCTAGGCTCTTTCTTCCTTCTTCAACGGTTGAAAAATTCTCTTTTAGGGGACATGAGACAAGGACCTATTTGTGTGCTTGTCACCTAGGGTTTTTGATTCAACAAATTATAAATACATGTAAGAAAATAAGACTACAACCATTCAATCAAGAAGTTTTGTAGAAAAATACTTACAATTCTTTGAGAAATAACCATGCAAACCCTAGTTGTAACACCTTCCTTCAAGAGAAAAACCATAAAATGCCAAGAAATGCCTTCCTTCAACAAGTGCACCTCACTAAACCAGCAAAAATACCCAAGTAGGGTGCTAAAATCAGACCTCACTAATGAGTGAGTGATGTGTTATGTCATAATGAGGCTAAAACTCCTCAATATATACTGTATCAATGACCTTAATTAACTTTTAGGTCATAAAAAGGCCGACAATGCCATAATATTGTTTTTACATTAAATTGTCAAATTAAAACCCTAACTAAGTTGTAAAAAAGGTAAAATCCCCTTCAAGGGAGGTACTAGCCCCTTCTAGGGAAAATGAGACATCTAGGAGCAAAACGTTAGCCCCCCAGGGGCCTCTCCAACATGCCACATGTGCCATTGTTGCCCAGTCTACCTCCAAAAGTGTCCATGAAGATGGATGACATCATGGTGAAGATGGAGACATCCTAATCCTTCCAAGGCTAGTGTTCCACTGAAAAGGGGTCATTCCCCCTAGGTCTAGTCCTGTCGGAGTGCCTCTGATGGAACATCCTCTTCCTCTTCGGTGCAAAATCCCTAATCCATCTCCATCCTGTCTCTACCCCCTAATGGGGTCCCAACATCCATCTAGTGGGCTCTTTAGCCCCATGGAGGTCCGAACTGGTCATATCCCCATGTGTACCGGTCCAAATGGTACCTGTCCGCCAGGCATGGTCCTGCACATCAAAAGCTACGCCCTCCATGGGATCATCAGACACCAGGATCATAGCAATGTTAATCACATCTCATCATCAATATTATTAAACATATGCATAAAAACCTTGATACATCAATCAATAGCTCAAAGACATTACAAAAACCTTCAATACAAGATTGGAGAAAAAGACAAGACGTCCTATTGGGCTAGTATCCACAAGAAAAAGAAAGTTTCAAGGAAGATTTCATCCAAGCCATGTAAATGAGGTGATGTGGCTAGGGGATGTCCAGGCATGTGGGTGGAGTGAGAGCCAGGGATTCATAATGTTATCTGTGGGTGCCTTNTTTGTTTTTTCTTCTTCTTTTTTTTTTTTATTCAAGGGCTAACCAGAGGACATTGCCTTGGCATGGTGACCATAGCTGACAGTGTTACCCACGAGTACTTTCACATAGATGAGAAGGTTGGTTTGTGATGAAACCCCCTTTCCCTTGGCCATGCAACCAAAGGTCACTACCCTGGCGTGGTAACCATATGGTGGAAATGTCATACTGTTAGGTATCCATGAACCTAATAAGCTAGCTCATGATGAGACACCCTATCCTCTAAGACTAGGTCTTGTTTGTTATTTTTAGGGTCCCTCTTGTTTCTTGCTGAGAGGCATTTTATTTCCTTTCTCGTGGATCCTTGGGCAAACCATCTCGGGGTTTTATTTCTAGGATTTTATCTTTTACCAGCTGCTTTTACCTTCTGGGCCTTTAACCCCTTCTTCCCACGAGATAAGGTGCAATCCTACAAATAGGTCAACCCAATGCCCGGACAAGGGGAATGGGACAAATGAGCGGGAGATAAGATGAAATAGTGGTGCTATGATGGGAGCGGACGATGGCTTTTCAGAAATGCCCCATTGGAAAACCAAGACCTATGGGCACAGGCTTGCTAGGGCACCCCGTCAATCTCCCCAAGCATGGTCAAGTGGGATAATGTAAGATTCAAGCAGTTGTTAGAGATAAAAGGAATCAGATGAATATGTTTAAAGGTTTCAATGATCAAAAGTGACACATACCATGATACCTGGACCAATTACCTCATGGAGCAAGAGCCTCTTCTGATACAGGACCAAGCCGATGGTGACGGATGTTGCTACTGCTGACAAGATAAATCTGATGGAAGAAGAAAAGGATGGGCCCTCCAGGGCCATGCTCAGGCCAATCCTACTCTCGGTACTCCATGTCTAGGATCTGTGGGCCTCGAGACATGATCTCCTAGTTATCCCTAAAAAGTGAGGATAACACCAACAAAAAGGGAAATATATTTCTCTATTGATTTAGTGTCAGGAGTTGCCCCGATGTCAAAAACACCTTACAGAATGAGCACACCAGAGTTAAAATAATTACAAATGCAGTTAGAGGAATTGTTGAAGAAAGGGTACATACGCCAAAGTGTTTCACCTTGGGGAGCGCCAGTACTCTTTGTCAAAAAGAAAGATGCGACCTTGAGGCTTTGTATTGACTTTCGACAGCTGAATAAGTCCACTATAAAGAACAAGTATCCTCTACCCAGAATTGACGACCTCTTTTATCAGCTAAGAGAAGAAAGAATATTTCCAAAGATAGACTTGAGATCGAGATACCATCAAGTAAGAATCAAAGAAGAAGATATCCATAAGACAACTTTTAGAACCAGGTATGGGCATTATGAATTTGTAGTGGTGATTTTTGGATTGTCCAATGCACCAATTGTCTTTATGTGCTTAATGAATGGCATATTCAGAGATTATTTGGATAAGTTTGTCATAGTATTCCTGGATGACATACTTGTCTATTCTAAGTCAGAGGAATAGCATGAGCATCACCTAATATTGGTATTGCAAGCACTGAGGGAACATAAGTTGTATGCCAAGATGAGTAAGTGTTCTTTTTATCAAGAATAGATTCATTACTTGGGGCACATTATTTGGGAACAGGGTATAGCAGTGGATCAAAAGAAGATTGAAGCCATTAAAGGATGGCCAACACCTAGGAATGTTTCAGAAGTCATATATTTTATGGGGTTAGCTGGTTACTACAAAAGGTTTATAGCAAGGTTCTCTAAGATTTCTCATCTCATTACTTCTTTGCAAAATAAGGGAATTAAATTTGAATGGACATATGAACCTGAAGAGAACTTTAATGTGTTGAAGGAGTTACTCACTAGTGCACCTGTGTTAAATATTGTGGACCCAAATGAAAGTTTTATGGTATGTACAGATGCATGTGAGGAAGGACTCGGTGGAGTCCTCACTCAAAATGGACATGTCATTGGTTATGAGTCCAGAAAGCTTAAGGAACATGAGAGGAACTATGACACACATCACTTGGAGTTTGCTTCCATTGTTCACGCGTTGAAGATGTGGAGGCATTACCTCATGGGAAAGAGATTTGAATTGAGAACAGATCACAGTGGTCTGAAGTATCTTTTTGAACAACCAACTTTGAATGTCATGCAAACAAGATGGCTAGAATTTTTAAGTTAATACGACTTTGATATCAAGCATATCAAAGGAAAGGAAAATAAATTTGTTGATGCACTTAGTATAAGATTACATCTCATGCATGCTACAGTTGTTAGTATGCATCAGTCAAATTTGAAGAGAAAAGTTTTATATGTTGTTGTTACAGATCAGCATTACCTACAGATAAGGGAAAACTTATAGCAAGGATATGTACAATAGAAAATGAAAGAGTATGAGATAAAGGAAGATGGATTACTTATGCATAAAAATAGAATTTATGTTCCTAGTTCTGGAGAACTTATGGATTTGGTATTAAAGGAAATGCATAATGTTCCATGTGTTGGACATCTCGGTTACCAAAAAACAATTACAGTAGTAAGAAGCCAATTCTTTTGGCTGGGGATGAAAAAGGATGTTGTTGATTACATCTCCAGATGTATGGAATGTCAGAAGGTGAAGGTTAAGCATAGACACCCAACGGGTTTGCTACAACCATTACCAATTCCAGAGAAGAAATGGGAAGTGATAACCATCAACTTTATAACTAAATTTCTCAGGACAACAAGACAACATGATTCAATCATGGTAGTGGTTGATAAATTGAAAAAGGTTGCTCATTTTGTTCCTGTAAAAACAAATCATACAACATCTAATATTTCATAGATTTACATGAAGGAAATTGCTAGGTTGCATGGGATACCTAGGACAATTGTCTCAGACAGAGACACAAAGTTTACTTCAAATTTATGGAAGGGATTATTTAAAGGATTTGGTACAAATCTGAACTTTAGCACAACAAACCATCCGCAATCAGATGGGCAGATAGAGAGGGTCAACCTAGTAATTGAAGACATGTTGAGAATGTATGTGATAGATAAGCCACCTAAGTGGGAACATTACTTGCACTTGGTTGAGTTTTCCTACAATAATGGGTATCAAGCTTCATTGAAGATTAGCCCATTTGAAGCCTTGTATGGTAGGAAATGCAGTGCTTTAGTAAGTTGGGACAACCCAACAGATAGAGTGGTACTTGGGCCAGAGTTGCTCAAGGATATGGAGACCATATGGTTAAGATTAAGCAGAATTTAAAGGCATCTCTGGATAGACAAAAAATTTATGCAGATAAGAATAGGACAACAAGAGAATTTAAAGTGGGGGAGCATGTTCTTTTGAAAGTAAAGCCCAAGAAGAGCTCTTTGAAGTTGGGTAGTTGAATAAAGCTAGCAACCATATTATGTGGTCCATTTGAGACATTGGACAAAATAGGGCCAGTTGCATACATGCTTGCATTGCATGTTTCCATGAATGTGCATAATGTCTTTCATGTCTCTTTTCTAAAGAAATATGTACATGATCATAACCATGTTATTGATTGACATCTGATTCAGGTAGAGATAGAGGGAGACTTTCAGGTCCAACCAGTGCGAATATTGGACAGAAAAGTAAAAATGCTCCAAAATCGAGTATAGAGCTAGTAAAAGTTCAGTGGACCTACTACGGTCCTGAAGATGCTACCTGGGAGCATGAAGATTCCATGCAGATAGAGTAACTGCATCTTTTTGAATAAATTTTGGAATTTTGATTCTTGTTTGTATATGCACTAAGGACAGTGCCAAAATAAGGGGGAGGAGATGTAACACCTTGGGTTTTAAGCCCCCATATTAAATAATGTATTGTTATACTACTGAGAGGCCAGAGTGCCCAAACAATTATTAAAAGTCCAATGTGCCCACGATATGTAAATTTTGTATCATTATTAATAATTAATACCTCGTTGGCTACTAGACGGACAAGGAAAAGAGTTATAGGGGGCTATGATTCCACAAGAGAGGGGGCTTGAGGGGCTAAGCATTTTATTTTATATTTTATTCTCCATTTTTTCTTAATGGAGAATAATAGTTACGTGAGCTTCTTGGGGGGAATCCAAGAGGTTCTTGATCCCCATGAATTACATAAACTCTTCCCTGGTTTGTTGGGGGGGGGTTCTCATGTTCGTTCATTCTCTCATTCATTGGTCATTTTATTCATTCTCACTCCCATTTATCGTCCTTATTCTATCGTTGGTCACTTCACTTTTCCCTCATGCATTCATTCACTCGATTGTTCACTATTTCACACCTCTCATGGAGACTTCACTCCATTCACTCTTTCACCACACTCGTCTTCCTCATTCGCATTTGGCTTGGGAAAGGAAATCAAACTTGTTGGCACAAGGGCAGACCTAGGGTTCAACGCTTCAACAATGCACCAACAAAATCCTAACTACCGTCCCTTTCAGCAACACCTACGAAGCAGATGAAGTCTCACCCGAGGTAGAGGCAAGGGTGGTTGTAGGACTCCAATGTCTGCAACCTTAGCTGGGACACAAATCTGTAATTACAACACCTTAACAAAGCACTTAGCGGTTTTCATTCATTATTACTTATCCTTTGTCTACAACGCAGATAAACCCTAATTACAGTGTAGCACAGTATTCAACAAGATTCAACACATCCAAGCACTAAGCACATCAACATAGATCAGATCTAGCATCTTATTCACATCATTAGGCACTAAGTTATCATATTCATCTAAGCATACATCATTGCACTAAGCATTAATCATATGAACCATAAAACAACCATAATGCACAAAGCAACCACAATATAGGATATACGTGGTTCACCCCCAGCCTAAGGCTATGCCCACCAACTCTTCTTTTCTTTATTATCTTCTATCAATATTCTACATGCACAGAGCCATAAGTTCCTACTCCGCGAGATCTGTGTGCACCTCACCAGATCCTCCTTCCACGAGGTAGGTTATAGCACAAATCCTTTACACAATCTCTTATAGTCACTTGCACTTAGCCTCGCAAGTCTCACACAGTATGCACAAATCATTTACAACTATCACTTGTACTTAGCACATTGGCCTTCACTTGCCCTTAGCACCTAGCATCACACCACTTACTTACATCGCCTAGATTTCTATTTATACATTACAAAAGGGCCTAAACATGGGTAAACCCATGGGCCGACATCCCCATACCCGTTACATAAGCCCAAAACCCAAAATCCCTAAAAAGGGGCCGAGATCTCGTGAACTCCGCTTTGACTTGCGCTCCACCTTCGACAACCTATCGAAGTCCCAAATTAGTTCAAACCTGACCAAGGATCTCCAAAACTTGATCAAGGGCCAACAAGCCCCCAACACTCACCTGTGACTCGTCCCGAGTCACTCTGATCTGGGTAGCGTTGCCTCAAAATCCTCGAGCCTGGCTCGAGCTGCTTCGACTTGTTGCTTCACCAAGGACTCCTGCTCGACGAAATCTTGAATAAATACCTCGTTCACATGTCCCTCTAAGCGTTTTTCTACTGAAGTGACTACTTGTTCCATCTCTTCTCCTTGGCCTTCAATCTCCTCAAACAGTTGGCAAGCTTCATCCTGGACTGGTTGCAGCCTCTGAGTCACTTCCATGACTTTGATTTGTATGGTGTGGACCTGCTGTTGAGAAGTGCGGTGTTCTTGGGATCTTTTCATTCTTTCAACTATTGATAGGAGCTTCAATTGCGCCTGTACTGTCATCGCTCGTTGCTTTTCCTCCTGGACTTGTGACTCCAGTGTCTGCAGTTCAGGGTCCTCAGTCAGTCACTCATAAGTCTGCGCACTTCTACTACTAAGTTGTTTACATTCCAAAGATAATGCTTTGATCCTCTCAACTGTGCTCCAGGTAGTGGCTTCTCTTTGGTCACGTACGTCTCTGATCTTCTATTCTATGTTGAAGTTGTTGGATGGCTTCAACAAGCTGAGCTACTTGATGCTCCACTGGGTCTTCCTCCTTTTTCTCTAAGCCCATCACAAGCGAAGTGCTCTGCTGACTTCTTCTTTTACTCCAACTTGCTCCGCAAGCAATTTTTCTTTCTCATGTTGGATCTACGCTTTCTCCTATTCGAACTTTGCTTGGAGGTCGTCATTTTTCTGCTGCACAACTTAGCATTGCTCTGTCACTTCCTCTTGTGCTTGCTTCAGGGCCACTGTGGCCTGTTCTGTTTCTTCCTATGCACGACGAAGGTGAGCTTCGGTCGCATCGACTAGTCTGCGGAGTTGGGTAGGCTCATCTCCCAACTTTGTTTCTTCTAATGGCGGGGGCGCGGTGAACACTGCACGACTGGAGTGAAGGGCCTGTTGTACCCTTCGCAGTTCTGCTTCAATTTTTGTCATACATGGCCTCTTGCTTAGCTTCATTTCTCTGCAAAAGATATTCTGAGGCATCTGATACAACTGTGATGATGAAGTCGAACTCATCAAGCATGAGTATATTCTACAGCTTGGTCTTACTAGCTTTTGAATTCTTCCGCGATGTGGGTTTCATGGCAGAAAAATTTCCTTTGTTAGACGGCTCTGCGTCATCAGGGGGATTCTGTGGCGATGTTACTTCACCTTTCTTCTGTTGATCTTCTTTTCCATTTTTCTCTTCTTTATCTACTTCGTCATCACCTCTTCCTCCAGGTGATTCTGAAGTAGTTTCTTCTGATGCACTGCTCAGCTGTTGGACCTCTTATGTCTTCTTCCTTATTCTAGTTCCAGGTGTATCATGCCCTTCACGATTGGTCATCGGGCTTGTAGAAAAGTCTCGGTAAGCACAACACAATAACAATGAGTTCTCTTGTTGGCTTGGATACAATTTGTGAAAGTGTTCTCGGTGCAACAGTCGATGGAATAAGTAGACAACGATGTAACGAATCCCTCCAACGGACAAGAGGCCTTCATCAATGCAGTTATGTCTGTTACGGTGCAGTCCCAATTGTCCGATGGCGAGCTTACTAATAATAATTATTGTTCTAATAGTTTGGGAATGTCAATCTAACCGTTATAATGCCTCCAACATTCACATCGTTTCGCCATGGTGAAGTGCCAATCTGAGCTGCTCTAAAATTCTGGAGACCTTCCTTCTACGAAGTCTTCTTTGAAACTTCTTGTAATTTATCTAACTTTTATTTCTTCTTGCTGAGATTTCTAGCCTTCTTTCTTGTGATTTGTGTCTCAGTATTCCTCTTTCTATTATGATTCTTATCTCCTCTTCGCATAGTAACTTCGCGTTGGTGATGGTCTTTACTAGGGTTCAAGGGAAATACTTCTTCTCTGTCTGGGATAGGTGCTCTACTCTCTTGCACAGATAGGTGTTTCAATTCTTCTTGTGTCATTTTAACTTTGACATCCATATTTCTGGTCCTTGATAGCTTCAATTGGTTTTCTTGTTCTTCCAGTAAGTGTGATATTCTCTTAGCCATGAAGTCTCTTAATTCTTGTTTTTTCTGTTCTAGAGATTCCTCTTCTTTTCTTCGAGTCTGATCTTTCTCAATCCAGGGTTTTCCTAGTAACATAGAAAATGGGGCGTTGTTCTCAATAAATTTAACAACCTCAAAGTCTTCTTCTGTCGAATTTCCATCAGCATTCATAGATGTTTGGGTAAGTCTTCCACATAGGGTTATTATCTTTCCTTTAAATAATCCTATTCCTCCCAATGAATGAATCATAGCAGGCTTTCCTAAAATTTCCCAAGTTCTTTCTGTCATAATATTCACCTGTGTTTCCTCATCCAGGATGCAGTCTATGTCGAAGTCTCTTATTTGTGTTTCTATGCACTGTTTTTCTTTAAAGATCTCTGATAAGTTGATATCTCTATGGTCATTCAAGGTTTCTTTCATTTGCAGTAATGCAGTCTCTGATTCTTTCTGGGGTTTTTCCATGGTCTTAGTTTCTTGGCCTTTCTCAGGGTTTTCTTGTCTCATATTCATTCTTTCAACCTTAGCAATCATTCTAGGGCAATCCAGAACGTCATGGTCCATAACTTTACAACAAATACAACTAGGTATTCTACCAGGGCATTCCTTAGCAAGGTGTCATGGTCTTCTGCAACTGTAACAAAGACTTAATCCTCTCTTTCTCTTAAATGATCCCTAGCCTCTAACCTACAGAAAATTCTCCCTGGGATCCTACATCCATTTGTTAGTCCAAACATTCTTTCTATGCATAGGAATAACATATCTTTCATTATTTCTATCAGATCTACTCATATCAAACCTTCTTTCTTCTAGTTGTGCCCTAGTTTGTAGACTTGGACAAAATTTATCAAACATACCTAGATCCATACTTTCAAAACAAAAATTTCCACTTATCTTATATTTAACAAAGCACAAAGCTTTCAGATCTTACCTCTTTAATCAAAGAAAAAAAAAATCACTTTACCTTTATCATAGCACAAAGCTTTCAAATCTTACCTCTTTTCTTCATATCTACCTCCTTTCTTAGCATAGAGCTTCGCAGTCAAGTAGAGTATTGTGCACTAAAGAAATAGATCTACACACATAGCTTTCTTTCTTTCCCTCAATTCCCAGCAATCACAGTTTTAGGTCCCGACAACGGAACCATTTGTTGGCACAGGGGCAGACCCAAGGTTCAATGCTTCAACAACGCACCAAAAAAACCCTAACTACTGGCCCTTTCGGCAACACCTATGAAGCAGATGAAGTCTCACCCAAGGTAGAGGCAAGGATGGTTGCAGGACTCCAATGTCTGCAACCTTAGCTAGGACACAGATCTGTGATTACAACACCTTAATATAACACTGAGTGGTTGTCATTCGTTAGTACTTAGCCTTTGTCTACAACGCATATAAACCCTAATTATAGCGCAACGCAGTATTCAACAAGATTCAACACATTCAATCACTAAGCACATCAACATGGATCGTATCTAGCATCGTATTCACATCATTAGGCACTAAGCTATCATATTCATCTAAGCATACATCATTGCACTAAGCATTAATAATATGAACCATAAAACAACCATAATGCACAAAGCAACCACAACACAGGATATACGTGGTTCACCCCCAGCCTGGGGCTACATCCATCAACTCTTCTCTTATTTATTATCTTATGTCAATCTTCTACATGCATAGAGCCATAAGGTCCTACTCTGCATAGAACAAGAGATCTTCGTGCACCTCACCAGATCCTCCTTCCCCGAGCTAGGTTACAGCACAAAACCTTTACACAGTCACTTTCACTTAGCCTTGCAAGTCTCACACAGTATGCACAAATCACTTACAACTATCACTTGCACTTAGTACATTGGCCTTCACTTTCCCTTAGCACCTAGCATTACACCACTTACTTACATCGCCTAGATTTATGTTTATACATTACAAAAGGGCCTAAAAATGGGTAAACCCATGGGTTGACATCCCCATACCCATTACATAATCCCAAAACCCAAAATTCCCTAAAAAGGGGTCGAGATCCCGCGATCTCCACTTTGACTTGCGCTCCGCCTTCGACAGCCTGTCAAAGTCCCAAAGTAGGTCAAACCTGACCAAGGATCTCCAAAACTTGGTCAAGGTCCAACAAGACTATTGAAGAACAACCATGATGTTTTTGCTGTAGATATTGCTAGTGAAATGCAGATGTGAATGAGGCCTGCATNGGCCTATGCCCAACTTTTCTCATAGTTGTGAGTCCTGAGAGTCCCAACATGGATATTTTGGACCAGTTGCACTGGAGCCCTAGAAGGAGAATAAATGAATGAGGGACTGCGTGGAAGAGAAGGATGGGGGTCCATTCTCTTGGGTTATGCAGGCTGGGTAGAAGAGAGATGGGTACTTGGATTGTTGTGGGTGTTGGGAAGCCTGTGAGAGCTTGAGTGTTCACTGGTTTGAGAAGCCGAGTAACACTTTGGAACCATCCTTGTGGATTCATAGCCTTGGATCGAGGGTGACATTGTTGTTGAGATTTGGAACAATAGTGTCTTCAATTGTGTGGAACGTCCTTGGTCTACAACTAGTGGGTGGTTCTCCTCTATAAAAGATAATTGCTCTCGTTTATGGTATTATTTACCTGTGTATGAATTATTTATGTTGTGTATTTGATTATCGTTGAATTTGATATGTTTAGAGTATGCATGCTCTTTGGGTATTGTTTTGCATGTCATATGCTTCATTTCTTTTATGTTTAGCATGAATATTGATCAATGCATGAGATTCTTTCATACATTTCCTTGTTATTTAAAGTTAGAGTAGGGGTTGAATTAGTCCAAAGAAGGGACTTGTGGTTAGCATGTCCGGCCTATGGGTGGTTGGGTATGTTACAAATGTACAATATGAGTCCCATACCATAGTTTTTGGTCCTCATATTGATGACAAAGAAGAATATGTGGCACCCTTCTATGTGACCTTTAATATTCATGATAAAATGTTGCACAATTGTATGCTCGATTCTAGATCATCACACAATCTTATGCCTAAAATAGTCATGGAAAATTTGGGGTTGGAAATAACCATGCCATATTATGATCTTTGTTCATTTGATTCCAGAAGAGTGAAGTGGTATGGGCTAATTAAAGACATGGTTGTCACCCTGGGCCAGCTTCATGTTAAGAGCATTATGATGGGCGTGGTGGTCATTGATGTACCATCCTATTATGGCATGTTGTTGTCCAGAACACGGCCATGAAAATTTGGAGGCACTGTGTAGATGGATATGACTTATGCCACTATACCAGTTTTTGGAGGAGAGCTTAGAAGGTTGTACCGAGAGACAAAGTTTTCTTATGTGGTTAGTGATTAGAACAACCATGTGAATCATCTCATTATATATTGTTGATGAAGATATGGGTTGTTGTATCCTATATGTAAATGAAGAGTACAGTGAAACTCCAATGCTTGCAAATCCTCTCTTAAGCCCTGTGGAAGAAGTAGATGCCATATGGAAAATGTTTTTTGATGGTGCATAATCAAAATAAGGGGTTGGGGCCAATATAGTTCTCATATTCCCCACCAAAAAATAAATTCATTTGTCCTACAAACTTGAGTTCGAGGCCACAAATAACATGGTTGAATATGAAGCCTTGATCTTAGGCCTAGAGGCAGCAAGAAAGATGCAAATTACCAAGCTACTGGTATTTGGAGATTCAGAGTTAGTTGTGCAGCAAGTAAAAGGCTCCTATCAAACAAGGAACCCAAGAATGAGGGCGTACAGGAATAAGGTATGGGATATGATTGATAAATTTTATGAATCTTTCAATATTTTTGTTGTTTTGAGAGATTTTAATCAACCAGTTGATTCCTCAGCAGTAGCTACCGGTACCTTTAAAGTACCAGCCGCCCCTAAATCTAAATATGAAATCAAGATGAGATGTATACCTTCCATTCCCGATAATATCAAATACTAGAAAGTTTTTGAAGATGATCAGTAGATCAAAAAGTTCATGAAAGTGAAAGATGAGTTTGCAAATACTCATATTGATTCAAATGATGGAAAGGACACCAAATAGGAGATCGGGGAGGAAGATGAAGAGATCCATAAATTTTACAATTACATGGCTGAGCATAAAGTCTTTTATCTTAAGAATAACTTCATTCCCAAAGGACCGGTGCCTTTAGAACAGTTGTTTGATAGAAATGATGTACATATAAAACTAGTTGTCCTCCCCAAAGATGATAGCATTGATGAATATAATATTAGGACTGAAAAAGATCCTAAATATATTAAGTTATCCAAAATTATTCTTGTTGATCACAGGGAAGAGTATTTGCAGTTGTTCAAAGAGTACATGGATGTCTTTGCATGGAGATACGATGATTTAAAAATTTATGATACCAGTATCATCCAACATCAAATACCCCTCAAAACTGGTACTAAACTTTTCAAGCAGAAGCTTAGGCAAGTTAATCCTATTATTTTTCCTACCATTGAGAAAGAGGTGAGAAAAATATTAGATTCCCATATTATTATTCCCTTAAGGTACTCTGAATGGGTTTCTAATTTAGTTCTAGTGAGAAAGAAGAGTGGGAAAATAAGGCTATGTGTGGACTTCAGGAACCTAAATAAATTCTCTTTAAAAGATAACTACCCCCTACCCAATATGGATCATATACTGCAGAAAGTAATATAGGAAAATAGGATATCCATGATGGATGGTTTTTCAGGATACAACCTGTAACCTCCCCAACCACCAACATGGCGGAAAATTCCACTACTCGGACACTTCACTTAGCTCTGATACCATTTTGTAATGTCCCCGACCACACAGGTCAGGCCACGCTACTCATGCAGCTCTGCTGCTCTACTCTGATCTGTGACAACTTCAGCATTAAACTAATGGACTATGCCACACAAAGATACTTGCAGAAAAACATACACATCCATATAAACATAGAATAACTATTCTACATATATATAACATATTAATGCAGAAATAACAGTAAGCCTACACATGCAACATATACAACATACATGGGCAATACTCATCAATTACAACATATGTACCATTACACAACATGTAAATGAACATAAAAGTGGTACTTATATTTTATTAGAAGACCACCAACTGTGTGCAGACCTTCCACGAACCTCCCAGCCTTAGACCACACTGCTCATCACGCACAGCAGTGGGTCACCCCCGATCTAGGACTAAACTCCACCAAGCAAGGGAATTCTAGGCTTGGCAAGGAAAACAAGGAAGTTGCACAAAAAAACAGGAAGGATCTCTTATCCTAGGAGCCACTTACGCCCACAACCCATAGACCCTCATTCCCCACATGCCTGCTCCACCCTAGGAGGGTACACCTTCACTAATACAATTCCATCATCTACTACACCTCCCTTACCTTGGGCTTCAACAACAGGCTAGACCAGAAGTCTCAGAGTAATTTAGCTGCTACGAGACTCCCTTCCAGGAGAACTCACTTCCCAGCATACTCTCTCACCTAGGAGAGTTGCTCACAGGCATGACAACCTACTTCTTCAAAACAACTCTTATGTCAAATGGACACAGGTGATGTTAAAAACAGAAAGTCACATAGTTTAAGAGGAAGGATTCTCTCCCAGGAGCCACTTATGCCCGCTTCCCACAGACTCTCATTCCCCACATGCCTATCCCACCCCAGGAGTATACACCTTCACTGTCACACAGTCCATCGACTGCTCCACCTCCCTTCTGGGGCTTCAGCAACAGGCTGGACCGGAATTCTCAAAGCTTTGTAGCAGCTACGGGACTTCCTCCAAGTGAACTCACTTCCTCAGCACACTCTCTCACCTGGAGAGAGTTGCTCATAGGCCTGACAACCTACCTCTTCAACCACAGGCCTGACAACCCGCTTCTTCAACCAACTTCAACTCAATTCCATCAAAGTGAGGACAACAACAAAGTTCAGTAAGGAACAGACGATGGCAGCAATCCACACTCAGTCAAGGAACTACGTGGGTTGCAACAGCCAACAGTTATGACACAACACGGCTCAGACAATTACAGGGTGCCCGGACTTCACAGGATACACACAGGATAACTCTAGTATCCCCATAGGTTCCCAAGGTGTGTGCTAGATATAGAGGCGATGATGAAGGAAAATTGGTTCAATAAGTCAATCCCTGGTAAATTTTTGGAAGGGTGACAGACTTCCAGAGAATCGTAAGGGTCGTGAGGAGACTCCAAACTGGTCTCCCTCCGCCAGGATGGGGAGAAACCCTGAATGGAAAATGAACCCCTAACAGTGTTGGCTATCCCAGCTATAACTTCATGCACCCAGGTCGACACATGTCTTCCTATAGCTACATGCATTCCACATCGCACTCGTTCTCTTTCCCAAGAACTTAGGACAACACCATTCATGTCCACCTTATCCTTTAGGAAATAATAATAATAAAATATTATTCCCTTAGAGGTAATCCCTTTAGCTTAGCCTCTAGGCCTAGACACTTAGCCCCCTCCCTCACCCTACCTAGTGGAGCTTAGTCCCCCATAAATATTTCTTTGTGGTCGGTCTACATGTAGCGATGTAATTATATTAAATATATGAGCATTTACACATATACAATAGTAGGCTCACTGGCCTTTGCATCTAGGCTCTCTGGCCTAATCACCACATAATCCTCCTAGCTTATTATAACTCAGCTCACCAGCCTATCAAATATGTTTACAATTCATAATTAAAACTGGAGCTCTGCATGGGGATATTACAATCCCCTCCCCTTATTTTTGCAATGTCCGCAATGCAACGTGTTTATACATATACAATTCAAAAATTCTTCAAAAATCTCCAAGCTTTAGCTATTGGAAGCTTATTGTCCACCTGGTGCTCTACTTTCAAGAACCAATTTAGGTGTTCATACTGCAGATGAAATTCAATTTCTTTATTCCATAGATTTTCTTCAGGAAAGCATTCAACTCATTGTTCCTTGTTACATGCTTCAATTAAACCTCATTGAAAGCACCGATTGGTTGTAGATCCACGACATTCCACCCAGCCTTAGATATCACTGTTGATAAACTCTTAGCAGGGCTATGACTCCAAATACATAAACACTATGATCCTACACCTTTTGATTGAGAAGACCTTCCACCCTCGAACAGGGCTATGACACCATCGGGGCAATGGCTTCCCAAGATAGCCATGGTCCACAATCCATATCAACATGGTCTAGGCCAAGGTACTAAACCTCAAAAACACTCCAACCAACGATCTCTCATTCCCCACATGTGTGTCCCACCCCAGGAATGTACACCTTCTCTGTCACACAGTCTACCAGATGCTACACCTCCCTTTCCTTGGGCTTCAACAACAGGCCGGCTCAAGAAGTCTCAGAGCACCGTGGCTCCCGGAGTTCCAACTTCCCTCAGAGATTTCCAATCAGCATCTTCCCTGAGCTACTCTTTGTAGTCAACATTCTAAATTTAATCAACATGATCTCATCTACATCACCCACATGCAGTTATCATGAGAAAACATAAAAGAATTCATTTAGGAACTCCAACTTAGTTCAAAATGGAATTAAACTTTTCCCCAAAACATGAAATTCTATTTCATAATTCTTCTTGGTTGTTGTCATATTAGGATTGCAACCTTCCTTGCGGTTTTCCACAAGCACCAAACTGCATACCATTTTCCTGCAAGGCTTCATCTTGCATACTGCCAACAAATTGTCAGTGTTTCTTGTACATCATAATTCAATTGCAATATGTATAGAACCATATGCAGTAAACTTAGAATTGTCTTCATCTAGCAATTCAATCATAATTACCAAACAATTTAATAAAATAGAATGACTCATCATTCTATGCATATGCATGTTCACAGTAATATTTGTAAGTTCATTACTTCTTTTTCTGAACAAGAAAATTTCATGTAGTCAATGCTCATGTGACTACTTGAATTGCAACTTTCTTGTTGCAATGTCTAGCAACTCCTGAAATGTCCTCAGCTTCATGAGTTAACAACATTTCAGCTGTTAGTAACTATTATTTCCATGCAATAATATATATTCATGTACTTACAAAACACATTCAACAATTCCATTTAGTACACAATTCTATCACTTACTATGCATGGGTGCAATTCTCAATGCATACTTATTCAGTGCACCTTGCATTGAATTACATAATGCTCTTTATCTCAATCATGTATCTCACCATCCATAAGTTGGAATTATGGCCAATGTGTTGACACATTCTCCACACACTTCCTATTGTCTTCCCAATTAATTGGATGTCTTCCTTTTCGACCTGAACACTACACCAAGAATATAATTCTATGGTGTTCATTAGTTTTAGCAAAAAGGTTGCAGCCCAAGTTTTATTTAAAGGTAGGAAGCTTTTAGTACCTATGTGGCTCATAACCTTTCCATATCCATACCTTGTCATATCCAACCATGTCCTGGTCTCATACATGACTAGCTTACTGGAATTCATTCCTATAATAAGCTCTTATCTTTTAATTATTTGGTTATTACCCCACAACCAAATTAATATGACATTATCATATGTCAGTGTGTGCATTCAAAGATAAGAAGCCTTGAATTAATACAAGCCTCTATCCTTTACCACATCTAGTGGTATGCATTCAATAATATAATCATGTGATTTTATAAAATAACTCTGGCTGAGGAAATTCTTACCTAAACTCCCTTCAACAATTATGTAGTAAGAGTAATAAACTCATACTTGCATGACTTCCATTAATAAATTTTATATTACCTAAATGTCTGATGGCAGTAGAAGATTTCATGCTTCTTTTATCAAACTTATAACCAACACTTCAGCTTTCTGTTGCTTCCCTCCTTATGTAGCAACATCACCAACAACACTTGCAAACATGCAAGCATTCTTTCCTCTGGCTGACCCAACAAGCCATAACATACTTGCTGCCACAGAAATTTCAGCAACTTCATTATCCCTGTAAAACTTTTCCTTGTTGATCCCAAAAGTCTACAATTCTTCTCGAATTCCTGCATCTTCTTGTTCTCTCATTGTAGTCATTGTACATGACTATTTTTGTCCTAATCACTTTCTAGCCAAATCACTCTTGGTTGCCTTTGCATTTCCAGCCAATTACTAATGCTGACATTAATCTTCAAATTTTATTAATTTCCTGGATCCAACTATCCCAACTCGTACTTGGATGAATTAAATTCCAAACCAAGTTGTTGTATAGACTCTGGATTCTTCAACCTCTAGTTACTCTTCAGGACTGAACTTCTTCATCCCTTTCCTGACAGAATACTTTAGTACTTGAGTTTTTCTTGTACTCTCCTCTTCTTTATGCCAACTAGCCTCAAACTTGACTTGCCTATGCAATCTCTAGCATATTGTAAGGATGCACATATGCCTCCTTTGCTAGCTGCATATAATTAACTGAGAGTACTTCTTTTACCTTACCATCATAGATTCAGGTGATACCTACAACCTTTTGGGTTGTCACTCATGGCTCTATGTTACTTAAGATGGATTATTTTCAGGCACCATCTCCTTTGCATTCAAAACTATGCGTAGAACTGTTTTCTTCTTCCTGGTTCCTTATTGATTTCTCTTTAGAAGTCACTTCACTTTTAAATTATTCTTGACTTGATATCTCCATGCTCTTATAGAAATACCTTCACACCCTTGAAGTGCATCAACAATCCTCTACTATTGTATCTTTCCTTTCGGGAGTGTTGGCATGCATTCCTATTAGCTTGATATCTATCTCATGATTTCTTCTTCCATTATCTTAGGATGTTCATGGACTTGACTCCATCCAAGAGTTTTTACTTGTTTACTTTGCATACTTTCCACCACATATTATGCTGATATTAATTTTTAGCATTCCCCTATTACTTGGATCCCTCTGATGCAATTCCTTCATGACCCAATTATATTTCCAGTCATGTTCTCTGAGTAACCTTGGATAGTTAACACCAACTTATTTCTTGAAGCAATTTGGTTTAGCCTTTCCATGACTGATCATATCAGCACTGGTATTATCTTGATGAATTATTATTTTCTCCTGACTTTACCCATCTGATTTTTCAACCTGACTGGCAAAGTCAACTTCTTTCATGCCATATTTGATGACCTTTATGCCATGCTTCCACTGCACACTTTTTTAGCAATAATGGAGGTGCTACCTCCAATATGTAGGACTGATCTTTGGAGATGTCACATCTTTTCTCCAAAATCTTTCATATTCCATAAAACCTTCCTTATTCCCATGCATTGCATCTCCATATGAACTTATGGTTCAGGTATTATCATGTATCACAGATGAATCTCTCCACCTAGCATTCACATTTGATGTGAAAAGATTGTCACCTGGATTGTCTTCCCCAAACAAGAATTTTATTCGAGGTTTCCATGTTGCTTATTGAACCCAACATCTGATCCAATGACTTCTTAAATATTTCAATGCAAATGAAGAATCGTCTCTATCCTTCTTTCTTCGATCTGTAATCATCTCTATCATTTTTTAAATGTAATCATTACATCCGGAATCCTCTTTCTGAGACCTTTCTAATGACTGCTTCCTTGCTCAATTCTGAGCCTTGAGCATAAATCTATGATCCTTTAAAAATAGTGTTTTTTATCTGATGCACTTCTTGTGCAGTGGATCTCTTTTCTCTGAGCTAATGGCTCTTAGATCTTTGTTGGACCCTATCATAAATTTCCTAGGTCTTCAGTACCTCTTATGATGCAGTTTCAAACCAGACCAAACCCACAGGCTTCCTTCCTAACCCCTTTTCCTTTCTTTAACACGGTTTTTGGGTGCTAGCCCCCATTTTCCTTGAGCCCTTAATTCGCATGGGACCACGGTTGTGGCCCAACGCTAGGTTGATAGGTCCTTACTCGAAACTTCAGGCCTCCTGGCTTCAAAAGTTCCTAACCCAAGTCATTGTAACTCCCCGGAGTGCTAAATGGGTGAACTCACGAAGTGTGGGGAGTGGATCTACGGTCCACTGTTCATCAACAACCAACGGCTGAGATGCGATATAACCCTCAAAAAGCAGATATGACTATTGTCATATAGTGGTTAATATTCACGCAAGTCTCATCAACTGTGATCATCAGTGCTCAGATCAACGACTCGTAATCAATTCTGCACCCCCCCCTTGCCTTTCTGCCTTTTAACGGTAGGGGGTCCCTCCACTGCATAACATAGCACAATTCTTTTGGAGAGTCTGTCTCCGGAATGTGGCCTCTGGTGCCACGCATCCTCTAGGCCCCAGGGTTTCAAGGTTCGAACACTAACATGTCACATCAATATTTACACCTTTCAAATTGTGGGGGAACGCATCGGGGGCTTGGAGTAACCTGTCTTTCACCCAAAAATTCTTCTGACGTTGACACGTAACCCCTCGGTGAAACCATGGTTTAGATTGTGGGACTTCCTTGGGGAATTAACTCCCGTGCAACTTGGGTCCCCAAAATGCCTCCTGGCCATCGATATTGGTGTATCGTGATCAATGAAAGTGTGGGCCCATTGACCATGCTCAAATGGAGAGCCACGTGGCGGAATACAAACGGTCGACACGTGGCCCAATCAGATGGGTGACACATGTCACATTCCAAATGGAATTTCAATCTTCCACGGGTTTGAAACCCACTGACACATGGCACACAAGCCATGTGTCCACGTCAATCCAAGTGACTTCATCATGAATCACTACTTCGACTCTTCGGGCTTCGGGAGTTCTCGCCCCAACATACACTAATTCTCCTAAACGTCGAAATCCCGAACAAGCCAATCTATTGACACGTGTCCCTTTTTACGGACGATCCAGATTAACTCTGGACTTCGAAGCTTCGAGAGTTTTGTCCCTTCATACAACGCCGTAACTTCCACCCTTGTCTTGATCCAATGGTTCTATCCACTTTGGCACAATCAAACGGTTGATCTCTTCTCCCCAGATCTACAGTGTAGTTCCACTTTGGGGACTTCGGGGCTTCGAGCCTTCGGCCTCTTCCTCTCTAGAACACATAAATTCATCAAAGTCTCGAATTCTGAAGGACTTGCAGATTAACCCTCATGCACTTTTCTCCATATATGACAGTCGAGAATTGTCCTCCTTCTTCTGAACAGATTCCAACAACCCACATTACTCTGCGGCCCAATATCATGTTTGTTGTGGTTTTATAATACCGCTACACCTCCTGAGCTTCATAACATGGCCAAGGTAACCTCTTGGCACTTGGAATGCTCTAAGGTTTGAAATTTGTTCCTCTTGACACAATTTCCCCTTGAAACCTTGATTCCAATGACCACTTATCTGGCCCATCCAGGCTCAGTGCTGAAACCATGGCTCTGATACCATTTTGTAACGTCCCCAACCACCAACAGGCCGGGCAATGCCACTACTCGAACACTTCACTTAGCTCTGATACCATTTTGTAATGTCCCCGACCACCCATGTCGGGCCACTCTACTCCTGTAGTTTTGTTGCTCTACTTTGATCTGTGATAGCTCTAGCCTTAAACTACTGGGCTATGCCACACAGAGATACTTGCAGAAAAACATACACATCCATATAAACATAGAATGACTATTCTACATATATATAACATATTAATGCAGAAATAACAGTAAGCCTACACATGCATCATATACAACATACACAAGCAATACTCATCAACTACAACATATGTACCATTACACAACATGTAAATGAACATAAAAGTGGTACTTATCTTTTATTAGAATACCACCAACTATGTGCAGACATTCCAAGAACCTCCCAACCTTAGACCACACTGCTCATCACGCTCAGTAGTGGGTCACCCCCGAGCTGGGACTAAACTCCACTGGGCAAGGGAATTCTAGGATTGGAAAGGACAACAAGGAAGTTACACAAAACAACAGGAATGATCTTTTATCCTAGGAACCACTTACGCCCACAACCCATAGACCCTCATTCCCCACATGCCTTCTCCACCCCAGGAGGGTACACCTTCACTAATACAAGTCCATCGGCTACTACACCTCCCTTACCTTGGGATTCAACAACAGGATGGACCGGAAGTCTCAGAGTACTGTAGCTTCTACTGAACTCCCTTCCAGGAGAACTCACTTCCCAGCATACTCTCTCACCTGGGAGAGTTGCTCACTGGCTTGAAAACCTACTTCTTCAAATCATCTCTTATGTCAAACGGACATATGTGATGTCTGTTAACTCTCCAAGAAACCCTCCGTGGTTGCAGACCAGAGGTGCTTGGTAACTTAAGAACTCAATGTTTTTGGTGTTTTTTATCAAGATGGATCAATGGGATGACTAAACCAGAGTACAGCATTCAGACATTTAACATGTAAACAAATGAAACAGTGCTCTCAAGAATTGATTTATCAGTATTTAAACATCAAAGGTGAATGGAGAAACCATGTAACCAAACCAATACAAAGTAGGGCTTGAGAGACATGCAAGAAACTGAGTCAATTTGTG
>JASDQU011248475.1:0-18164 GCA_032191745.1 Picea mariana | reverse complement strand
CCTATTTTGGAATATGAGGATATAATTGTATGGTTGTTATTCATATGGTTATGAATAAAGCTACATTGTCAAATTTATTGAGTTGTTATCTAATCGTGTGAAAGTGTTAAAAAATTGATAACAATCTGATATGCGGATGATTTCTTGAGCCTATATTTTGATTTAAGCACATAAGCTCTTCAATGTATAGTAATATGTTAACCTTTGTAACTATTAAGTTTATTAATTATGTGTGATGATCTTTGCTTTGGTGGCATAAGAAAAACCTGCATGCTCATGAATTTTTAAGTTGTTGGAAATTAAAATTCATTAATTTATCAATTCCCGCTAGCACATCCAGTTAGGTTTTCGTTTTCTAGGCGACCCGAGTTCAATAGCCTTATGGCGTGTTTAGTCAGAAAGAGACACCCAAAAATCCATCTATGTTAGGGTTTGGTGTGACCCCTGCGTTGTTGTTTCTTGGCCAATGGCTGAAATGTTGGCCCTTGGATTGTGGTTTCTTAGCGAATGGTTGAAATGATGGCCCTGCAAGTGACAAGCATTTCTAACAAAAAAAATCATTAATTTTATCTTTTTTTTTACATAATTATTATAATTTTCATAAATCATTTAACATATAACATTTTAATTTCAGAAGTTAATGTTAAATTTAGACCTATATAGACATTTTTTATTTAACACATCTCCTTTCAATTTTATTAACAATTTATTTTATAGAATAAATAATAATTGGTTAACCATTTATTTTAGAGAATTTTGTTTTCTTATATTATAACAAGAGGCTGTCATTATTTGTTGGTTTTAGTATAATTTTTATTGCTATTATGGTTTTGGTATAATTTTTATTTCTATTTTACAACATGACTGGGCCTAAAAGTTAAGAACATGTGTTTCCTCCTCCTTGGCGGTCACAGGTTCAAAACCAAAGGGGGGTAGGGCTGCGTGAAGGGGTCCCTTGTCCCACAAACAAGAGGGTCTCATACACCAATTTGGTGTTTGGCTTGGTCGTGGCCTTAAAAACAGATTATTATTATTATTATTATGAATATATTTTAAGTAATTTTTATAAGTAATATCTCACCACTAATGCCCCACCACTTCACATGCAACACAAGTTTTAGGAACATAGGCTAATGCAATTTTGGTATCGGAATAAGCATCTTCAATATGTTGACATGCAATGTTGTAATTCAAACTTATGCATGAATTCAAATCTATACATCAAAAACTTTTAGGTGGGGACATGGCCACTGCAGTGGCACTTGTCTTTTGTTGATATCATATTGATTAATACAATCAACCTAATCCTTGAATATGATCATTCGTTATAGTTTTAGTATAGTTATATATATTTCTTTCTTTTTCTCTTTCCATTCTTCACATTTGCAATAAAATATAGTTAAATTTGACATATTTACCATCTAAATTAGTTTCTACAATTTTTTAATCCCTTTCTCCAATTTATTTATGATTATGGAAGTTCTGAGTGGACCTAATGTTTAAAAAAATGTGTTTCCTCTTAAGAGGTCACAAGTTCAAATCCAAAGGGTGGTAGGGTATGTATACCTCCGTAGACTTTAACACTCAAATCAGTGCGCGAAGGGGTCCCTTGTCCCACAAACAAGGGGATATCATACACTAATTCATTATCTGGTTTGATGATCTGGATTTAGGAGCGGAACGAACTGATTAACAGATTGAATACAATAAACACGAAGATATGGGGAATAACACAAATATCCAGTGAACAATATCTTCTATTAAATAATGAAATAGGCTGAAACTGTAAAACTGCAGAACTGAAAACTTGCTCGAATGGTGGTAGCTATCTCCGAGAAGAGATGTGGTTGCTACGTGCATCCGTCTGAGCATAATGGATTACAATGAGGCTCCATAGGCCTTTTTGATATTACTCATAAATTCCAAAACCCTAGACATCCAAAAACCTAACCCTAGAACGTGAAATGTCAAAATTCATGTGAGCCCTATGGGTAAGTTGGTGTAATTTGGTACCTCAACTTCCTAGGGCCGTAACTTTTGTATACGACCTCTGTTTTAGGCGTGTGATAGCCCGTTGGAAAGGTCTTTCAGAGAACTACACATTCTATTGTCAAATTCTAACTCCGTCTACAGTGTGACTGTGGTGAGCCAAAACAAATATGCTTAGGGCCCCAAAACGACCCCAAAAGTACAAGAAGATGTGCTGACATGAAAACCTACAAAATAATCCAGTTTGATTAGGCGAGAGGCCACTTGTATCCACCTGGAGGATGTGTGGGGCTTCATACAACCCCATAAGTGTAGAACCCACAATTACAAAGCAGTACAAAAGAACGTGCTGAACAAAAATGAACACGAGGAGCGATTTGGAATAGGTGGGTGGCCACCAATATCCACCTGGATCATTTGACCGTTACCTTAAAATTAGATTATTATTATTCTTTTTGTGTACAATCCTGATTCTTTATATTTCCATAAAAAAGTATACAAAAATATTGTTGCTCGCCTACCAATAGGGAAACCATACCAATAATAAGGCATCAAATTGTCTATAGSTTTGTGAAATATTTGTCTTTTAAAGCTAAAAGCTTGGATATATCTGAGAGTARAACTATCTACTATGAAAAATATTGTTTGATTCTTCCTAATTTGACAATTATGAGGTGGGATTGAGATCCCCAAACCCCCTAGACTAAACAGTAGAYTGAATAAGATTATAAGCATAAAAACTAAGTAGAGGGCTGGCCCTCATCCGAAGGCACCKGGGATTGAGGCAGATTCACTTGCGAGAGATCCAATCTCGCCAACTGTTTAGACATCGGGTTCATCTTGTAGTCGTGGAGCTTGAGTTGTCCCTGAATTTCATCGAGCTGTAGTAGAATCTCATGTTTATCCTTGTGTCGATCAACAATGACGCGACCTAGSAGAAGCTTCAAGTGTTAGTAAATGTCCACAGTTTTCAGGTATTGGGAGACTCGTGACCTAGTGTTTCCAATATCAGGGATCCAYGAGCTAACAAAATTAAGCACCTCCTCRTCTGAGACAAAGTTCCTCAGAACACGAACATCAACTTCAACTAAGTCTATCTCGGCCTGAATGTGGGGAGGAGTGTGGGATTGGTAGGATTTAGACGAGTCTTCAKCTGSAGATGCTAGACAAGAACCAGGGCACCCCTGTGTCTACGAGAAGAGATTCCATGAGCGTGACAGGAGTGGCTTCCATGAGCCATTGGAGTAGAGGAGATAAGACAAAGAGACAAGGGGATGGGGGGAGAGTGAGCCAACGTCGAGGGCAGGGTGAACATGGATGAGCAGAGAGGAAGAAAGGTGGTGGGATGAAATTTGGAGGGGGACAAGTATGAAATAGCTTCTTGAAAATCCAGAAAATGAGTTAAGGGTGTAGCCGTAATGAGTGAAGTGAGGGCTAGTAATTGGAGTGATAACAAAGGGATTTCTCATGACGAAATGCAGGACATGAGGGGCGTACCAATGAGAGTGAGGTACCAACAGAGCATCATAACCAGAGAGCGAGTGTGACACCTGTGATGCGCCATGAGTTGAGAAGGACGAGTCGGGGAAGTGATATTAAGACGCATGCAGTGAGACGACGATGGTAGGTAAAGGGTAACAAGTGCCATCGGTTTGAGGGGACATGTGGCAGTCTGTCTCGGATGGTGGCCCCATGGCCTATCTCTTCCCTGTCACCCGATACAGGGGAGCGTGGTCTGCATGGGCCAGGGTAAGACTATCAGTATTTATGGGGGAGAGGGGGACATGATCCGGGGAAAGGTCTAGAGAATTTTCTCCTTTGTCGATGCCCTCGTTAGCCAAACAGTCAACAATTTTGTTGGTTGATCATTTCACATGAGAGGGTATAATGGCTTCAATCTTGGATAAGAGGGAGTGGATGCGCTCCAGAGTAGTACTGGTGAGTCTCTAACTTGTGGTTATTTTACTTAAAGGGGTGCCACACTAGAGTTTGTGGAGCATTTGGATGATGAGTTGGGAGTCTTCCTCTATGATGAGCATATGATAGCGTTCTCTAAGAGAAATATTGAGGCCAACTTCTAGCACTTGAAGTTTAGTTGCGTTATTTCTTTCAAATCTAATGGACCTGGCATAGATTTGGATGATATGTCACAAATTGTTGCAGAAAACTCCTCCATAGTTGTTTGGGCCAAAGTTTCCTTTGGAAGCTCCATCGAAGTTTAGTTTGAGGAAGCTAGCCAGAGAAGGGGACTAGGTTGAGTGGGAGGTGATTCCGAGGGTGGGGGAGCGGGAGGAGGATGGGGTTTCAGGGGGATAAAGGTTGAGGCTTTGTAGAATGCTGAGCTCCTGCGTGGTTCCTTTCCAAAACTGAGGGGACCATGTAGATGTGAGCGTTGTTTCTTTGATATGCTACTTTATGTTGGACCATAGCATTTATTACATAAAGGAATCATTTTTAAATATACGATGATTTCGTTCCTTCCAAATTTCCCATAAGATAAATCCATGGAGGAGCTGCTAGACTCGATTGACAATAGGGTTGGTGTAAGCTATTGATCTCCATTATTCAATGGTGGCAGGGAGGTTGTCCCTGTTGCGATCTGTTGTTATGAAAATGAGAGCGACTTGACCCGAAAGTGAGGAGGAGAAAGGACAGGAGTTGAGAAAGTGTTCCATTGTCTCCCCATTGTGATGGAAGAGAAAATATAAAGTCGGGCCTTGAGAGCCACGCTTTAGGAGATTTTCCCAATTTATTATTTTGCCTCTGTTAAGGAGCCAGAGGAAGGAGACCTTCGTCCATAGCTATTGAGTCCATATTTTACTCCAAAGATCCTGCGTTGGGATGTGTTGATCTCCAGTAGCGAGATGATCAGCCTCTTTTAGGGTGAAACAACCCATTGATTTGTATCCCCATCCGAGGATGTCCTACCCTATTTGAATACAAATTTTTCTCTTCATTAGTTCCAGCCAGAAAGAGTCCTAATCCGTTTGGGGAGGGGGAGGGCCCCATAGTTCTTTGGGAATCGGTTTTAAAGATATGACGATTTTTCTCCTTCCAAATTTCCCATAAGAGAAAGCTAGGGAGGAGCTGCTAGGCTATATTGACAATAGGATTGGTGTAAGCTACCAGTCTCCATTGTTCAATGGTGGCACAGAGGTTGTCTCTGTTGCGATCTGTTGTTCTGAAAAGGAGAGCGACTTGATCCCAAAGTGAGGAGGAGAAAGGACATGAGTTGAGAAAGTGTTCCATGGTCTCCCCATTGTGATGGCAAAGAAGGGAGAAAGTCGAGCCTTGAAATCCACGCTTTAGGATATTTTCCCAAGTTAAGATGTTTCCTCTACTAAGGAGCGAGAGGAAGAAGGAGACCTTTGACCATAGCCGTTGAGTCCATATTTTAGTCCAAAGATCCTATGTTGGGATGTGCTGATCTCCTGTAGCGAGATGATAAGCGTCTTTTAGGGTGAAGCAACCTGTTGATTTGTATCCCCATGTAAGGATGTCCTGCCCTGTTTGAATACAAATTTTTCTCTTCATTAGTTCCGGCCAGAAAGAGTCCTAATCTATTTGGGGAGGGGGAAGGCCCCATAGTTCTTTGGGAATCCACATTCTCCATATATCTTGTTGGTTGGGAGGAAGCTAATATTGATGATTCCAAAGCTTGTTTTGGGTTGTCGTGATGTACTTGAGCTTAGCATCTGCTGGATTTTGGCTCAGAGGAGGAAGTTGTTGCCAAGTGTCTTCCCAAAAAAGTGTTGACCTGCCATCCCTGATTTCATAAAAGCAGTGGGAGTGAATGAGATGCTTATTTCTCCAGGATGCATTCCATATGACGGATCTCGTGATATTTCCTGAAAGTTGAATGAGATTCTGAGTGTCTGTTTGGGGGAAGTATTTCTAGTGACAGAGACGTGCCCATAGTGTGTCTTTGGAGGTTAGCCATCTCCACCATGTTTTGGCTCCTAGGATTGAGCTTAAGGTTTCAAGGTCTCTAAGTCCAAGGCTTGCTTTGATTTTGGGGAGGAAAAGTTTATCCGAGGAAACGATTGCCCATTTCCATTCTTTGCGAGTGCCACCCCACAAAAAAATACGTTGCAAGTTTCAAACAACTTTCAGAATAGATTTAGGTGCATCCAGGGATGAAAATAAGTAGAGGGGCATGGCTTGGAGAACAAATTTGAGTAGGACTAGACTCCTTGGTGCATTGAACACTATGAAAGATCAATTGACCAGTTTCTTATTCATTGGAGAGACAAGGTCTTCCCGAGATGAGTTCCGGAGCCCATTATCGATGATAGGGGTGCCCAGGTACTTGGACGGAAGGGAACTTATTTGAAAGCCTAGAATCCTGGATATATGAATTTGTATTGTAGGGTTAGTGTTAAAGAATTTTTTTTGGATTTAGAAAGATTGATAGACGTACCTGAAGCTTCTTTGAAATTTGAAAGAATTTGTTGAATGTCCTTGGCTTCATTAACTGCGGGTTGAGCCATTAACATTTTTTCTTCAACGAACTGTTGATGGGAGATCGACTGCTCTTCATTGTGGATGCAAATGCCTTTCAATTTGTTTTCTACGATAACATCTTTGATAGCTCTCCTCAGACCTTTGGCCATTAAAATGAAGAAGAAAGGTGAAAGAAAATCTCCTTATCGGATGCCACGAGAGGGAGAATTTTTTTTGAGGGTGAGCCATTAATCATAATGGAGAAGAAAGCAATGGAGGTGAGTGAGATGACCCATTTGATCCAAGATTGGGATAAACCAAAAGTGCTAAGAGTATGTTGAATGTATTTTCAGTTAAGTTTGTCGAAGGCTTTTGAGATGTCCAGCTTCAAAAACATACTAGGAGATTTGGTGGTTTTGAGGGAGTGGATGACTTCATGTAAAAATATGATCCCAACTAAGATTTGCCTTCCTCCCACATATCCATTTTGCTCGGAGGAAATTAGGGAGGGGAGCAAAGGTTTGAGACGATTAACAATGACCTTGGTGATGATTTTGTCTTCCATTGGAATAAGAGCAAGGAAGGCGGCATTGAGGGATGGTAGGAAATCAGAATGGAGTCTAGAGTCTTCGACCACAGCCCAGATGTCCCATTTTAAGATGGACCAACATGCTTGGAAAAAATTAATCGTGAAACTGTCAGGGCATGGAGATTTGTTCTTGGGCATATAGAATACAGCTTGCTCGACCTTCTCAAGGGCGATGAGTCTCAAAAGGGATTTATTTTGTTCCAAAGAGACAAGGGAAGGGATATGTTGAGTGATTTTGTGAATGGAAGGTCGTTGATCCCTTTCAGGCTCAGTTAAAAGAGTTTGGAAATATTGGACCAACTCCTGTTCAATGTCATGATGCTCCATTAGATTGTTGCCTTGGCTGTCCTTTATGGAGATAATGCGGTTGTCATGTCTGCGTTGGATCATTGACCTATGAACATTTTTTGAATTTTGAATTGAATTGAGCCAACAAATTCGCTATTTTTGTTTCCACAGAATCTCCTCTTGGTTCTTGCGTTCATTCATCTTGATTTGAAGGCGCTCTTCCTCCTGCACAAGTTTTTATGTTCTGCCTTCATGGACCATGTCTTGTTGTAGTAGCTCTAATTTCTCGTTAACTTGGTTTGTCTCTTGAAAGATGTTGCTAAATTCTTTTGTTCCATATTTTTAGTTGTTGTTTAATGTGATTAATATTCTGCTGAAATCTATGCATGGGAGATCTGGATAAGGGGTTGAAGTTTGACCACCAAGATTTGACATTAGAGAGGAAGTTTGGGTGGTTTAGCCAGAAGCTTTCAATGCGAAAGGGATGATTGAAGGGACTGCTATGTAAGTCAAGGTGGAGCAGAATAAGCTAGTGATCAGAGCCACCAAAGGTGAGAATAGTGGCAAGGGGATGAAGGTTAGCTAAAAGGATCGATTCTGAGACAAGGAATTAGTCCAGGCGGGAGGCTACCTGATGCTTGCCTTTTCTACGATTGTTCCAAGAAAAGATGCCATTGGCAGTTTCAATGTCTACCATATTAAGAGATTGAATGGTGTTGAGATGTAATGTCCCCATTTTGGGACATTATAACTTTACAGAGTGTTATGCCTACTAGAGTAGCCAGATAGGGGTGACAGAGAGTTCGAGAGATATTAAGGGGTTTTATTGGGCCTGAATTGCATCGTTCATCATCAGGATCCATTCCGCACAGCTTGGTTTTGGTTTCATTGCATTTCGACGATTTCCGTAATTTTGAGTTATTATGGGTCATATCTTAATTAATTTCACTAAGAAGGTCATAATGGGCATATTACTAGGAGAAACCTCTTAGTGTAATAGCTCATAGGAATCGGGAAGAAGAGCACTACACGATAAGATGGTGAGAAGTGACTTTCAGTGGCCGGAGAAGCCATAAGGATGGATAAATCAGTTTTTAGAGGTAAAATGATTAATTAATTAAGTGATTTAATCAAGGAATAATAAAATAAAGTAAAATTCACTTGGAGGGAAAAGGTCAACAACGAATTAGGGTTTCAACAGTGAATTAGGGTTTTGGAAAGCTATAAGAGAAGAGTCAGCGACCTAATTCATCATTATGCAGAGTATGACTTGTCATTGAGGAGAGAGGCGCATCTCAACAGAGATAGTTCAATGGATTCCAGGAGGAAGACACCGGTTGGTTGATTTCGGTGTTGAGAGACACACCCTAGTCACCGGGAAGATCACACAGGTCTTCCATCATTCTTCAGCAGTGGTTACGAAGGGTCCAACAGCAAGGGCGCACTTATCCAAGGTGAGAGTGCATCTCCTGAGGAGGTTCAAGGAATCGATTTGTCCCATCCAAGGAGAATTCCGAGATTTCCCTCCGACCCATTTGAGACGAAGGCAAGGTGCATCTTTTTTCTGGTTCCTCGCCAAATTTCGATGGAGGAATCATCTGGGGCGCATTTTCTAGACTTGAAGGTGCGACACTTTTGGCGGATACATTCAGGGTTCCCGAGTGAGCATCAGGCCATATTCAGGGAAACCCTTCCGACCCATTTCCAAGTAGACCAAGGCGGTCATTTTGAGACACATCTCAGTCGATTCCGACGGTGGAATCACTAGGGCGCATTTTTCCAGTGAGAGAGGGATGCATTTCCCTAGGGGAATCCATTCGGGGTCCAAACCCATCAACAGAGGGGTCTGATAGTTACCAGGACTGAGAACTAGAGCAGGGCGCACCATTTGGGACAGTTTCCAGGCCATTCCGAGAGGTATAGCTGCCAGGGCGAACTTTCCAGACTTCCAGTAGTTACCATACGAGCTGCCATAGTTCCAACTCATCCATTGATCTCGCAGTGCTCATCTATTATCGGGTATTATCATTTAGTTTGTTTATTGTATTCCGGATAAGATCCTTTTGTCTTTTGATCTAGCTGAGTGATTCATTTTATTTAGCCACATTCGACCTTTGTACTCTGCAAAGATATCATAATATAAACTTTGCAGTCCTTTGTCACATTTGTTATTTCTATGATCATTTATATGCTGTAAACGATTAATCCTACACACACATTAGTAGCGTTTCCTAGACTAGCCAAGTCAGGAAACATTATATGAGAAAGCACTGAGAGTCAAGATCAAGCCTTCTTATTCCCCCTTTTTTTTTGAAAGTGAGTAATGAGGTTAAAGTCGCCCCCAATGAGCTAATGTTGGTTTTGAAAAAGGGGTTGCAAGGATAGCAGAGAGTTTAGAAAATAATATTTATCAGCAGGGGAGTTGGGGCCATAAACATTAGTAAGGAAGCCAGTCAGGGAATATCCTATTAGTTGGAATTGAGTAGTGAGAGTATACTTAGTGGAGAAGAAATTAGACAGCGTGAGAATAGCAGGGTTCTAGAGGAGAGCTAGTCCACCAACAACACCTTGAACATCCAAGGCCATAGCTTGAGATCCTACCCAGATTTGTGAAGCGAGGGTTTGAAGGAGATGATGAGGGAATTTGGTTTCTTGAATCATGACAACAAAGGGATTTTCTTGCATAATTTTTTGTTTGAGGAGCATGTGCTTGGTTTTTCCATTGATGCCCCTTTTTTTCCATGAGATGACTTTCATGAGGAACGTGGGGGGGTGGGATGTAACGTATTTGTCATCAAGGAAATGCATCCTGAGTTTACTAAAATTCCTCCTAGATCTTTGAGAAGTTGTTTATTGGAGCGTTTGCCTCTCATTTTTCCTCTCTAGGTCTTTTCAAAGGTATAGAGGAGGAGGGTTTGATACCTGGGGAGGGAGTTGGGGTCATACCTTGTGATGATGATCCACTGAAGATTTGATTTCGGACCAGGGTGTCTTTCAGGAGCTGTACTTGTTGTCTAGGAATTGAATTGGGATCTTGTTGCTTGCAGGATGCTACTATGGATTTTAGATCAAGATCTCTGAGGTCCATATCCTCACCTTCATATGAATTTGGCTGGTCTTGCGTATCCTCTTGCATCTCCTCTTCTTCGTCTTGTACCATAGTTGTTTCTTGGACCATTGTTTTGTGTCTTTTAGCTTTGTCTGCCAATGGTTTTGATGATGTTTGGCCTTGCAGAGGTTCCTTTTCTTCTTGTGAAGATTTTTCTTCTTCTTCCTGTGGTAGGGTTTCAAAGGAATTGTGGGATTTGAAGCCTTTATCAGATGGAGGTAAATTAGGGCTTTTCCTAGATTTCTTCCTGAATGAGACTTGCTCAAAGCCATCAACATCTCAGTTGCATGGAGGAGGGAAAGTGTTGGCATGAGCAGACAGAGGGCAGTCTCAGAAGAGGTGGCCATGATCGTGGCAACGTTTGCAACGAAATGGAATGTGCTCGTAGTACAGGGTTTGAACCCATTCATTGTCCTGATAAAAGAGGTTGATGGACTCCGATAAAGATTTGGTGAGGTCCATGTATACATAGATTCAGGCATAATCTATGTAGCGACTATTTTTTGTGATCTCTGAGGTTTTAACGAAATTTCCAAGGGTGTTGCCGATGCCTTCGAAGATTTCTTGGTCCCAAAATTCCTAAGGAAGGGAGTATAGCCTTATCCAAATTGGTATCGTCGTGAAACATTCTTTTTCAGGCGAGAATCTTTCCATCCAGGGCCAGAAGAGGAGGCTCGAAGAGTCAAAGAAATATGGGCCATTTTCGAAAACTCTATCATGGTCTTCCAGATTAGAGAAGACCACAATGAAAAATCCCTTTGAGCCTAGCTTGAGGTCGATTTGGCCTTTGGGTTTCCATGTTGTTTTTATCCACCATATAAGAGCTTTTTTTGTTGGCCATATGCCTATGAATTTTCCAATGAAGGCATGTTTATGCATGTGTTGAATATAGTTTCCTGTTTTCTTAGTTTTTATTTCGTACTTTTGGATTTTCCGCTGCTTTAGCGAGGCAACTATTTGTGGAGCCAAGATTTGAAGCTCCATGTTGTCTTTGGTCCGCTGTTGTCGTCTAAGGTCCCGATGTTGGTTGCTTTCCTTTGTCTGAGTTAGATGGGTTGCTAGATTCTTATGCCCGAGGTGCATGCGATTTGGAGGGGCCTCGAAGGCCATTCCGACGACCTGCAAGAACGCGACTGCAAGAGGGAGCATTGCTCCCTCCTCTAGCCAAAGCCATGAAGAAAAAACGTAGAGTAGAAGTGCATAAACCTTAAGATTCAAAAGTTGCAGAGCATTCATTCTATATTCGCTTGCCCACTTATTTTACAATAAATTTTAAAATTAAACTATTATTCAGCATCTAAATTCATTCTGTATTCGCTTGCCCATTTATTTTATAATAAATTTAAAAATTAAACTATTATTCAGCATCTAATGTGTCAAATTTATCCATTCCACCTTTTTGACCTTTTCTAAGACCATACATGGCATCTAATACCCTTTAATCTTTTATTTTGCTTGAGTCCATACATGGCATCTAATACTTTGGAGGCCTTCTTTACTTCCTCGTGTATATGCGCCATTTCCCTTGTTTTCGGAAACTATAGTCTTTCTAATCTTTTTGAGCAGCTTTCGTTGTTGAATTGTTTTGATATAGCGAATTTACGCTATCTCGTCCTCGTCAAATTTATGATTTGGAGTGATAGATATGTACGCTATCTCTTCCTCATTAAACTCCAAATCAAACTCCAACGTTGACTTAACATTTATGATTTGAAGTAATAAGATATATACGCTACATCTTCCTCGTCAAACTCCAACGTTGACTTTTCCTTCATGTTTTCAAGTTACAAGATAACCACGAAAGAGGGAGATAATTACTTCTTCTAAATGGTGTTTAGAGAGAATGGAGATCGCATATACACATCAAATTTAAAGGGTATAGCACAAAGATGAATGCGAATATATTGGCATTAAAGGTGCAGTCCATTAAGGCTATTTTCTAACTACTCAAAATTTGACAGAAATATCTTTGTTTTCTACAATATCAAGTTAATGGTATAAAACTTGATATAATGCATAGTGTATTTCTAAAGCATCTTTGTATAGGTTGACATTTAATATACTACACCATGAATGTGGCTGTGTTGTTAATATTTTATATACCAGGTCTTTTTTTTAATATTTTATATACCAGGTCTCTTTTTTATATGTGGGATATAATGAAGAAACATAAAGTATATGTTGGATATAATGAAGATACATAAAGAAAAAAAATTGAAAAACAAAAAAAAGTTTATATAAGATAAGGTCATTTTTCATTTTTTGGTGCATGAAGATGAAGAGTATATCCATATAAATTCCTAAAGATTGAGAGTTATATTTCTATAAAATAATATAGAAATCTTACTTTTTTTACATTACATGAAGATGAAGAGTATATCCATATAAATCCATGAAGATTAAGAGTATATTTTTATAAAATAATATATAAATCCTATTTAATATAGAATTCAACTACTCTTTGAATTAAGAAGGTATGAAAAGTTTCTTCATTCACTTGCATATCCATAATTTTTATAATTTAAAATAAATTATAAATAATTTTGAACATGTAATTTTTAAACAGTGAATAATACACATTTTTATGAAATTGGAATGAGATTATTTATAAAAGCACATCTCCAAGATGTGCATAATTGGAATTATATATTATGTTCCATCATTTTTGAAATTTAAATTAGTGGTTAAGATTTATTTCAAAGTTATTTCAAAGTTTTTTTTGGAAGTTAATGTTATTTATTGAATGGAAGATATATAAAAAAAGAGGGATTAGCTAAAGTGACTTGAAAAAGAGGAGAGTAAGTAGACTTGTTTGGCAAAGAATCATAAAAAGACGAGGAGAGAAAAGACACAAAAATACAATACTGAACTTAGCGAGGAATCTATGAAGAAAGATTGAAAAAGTGACCTCTCTTAATATTTGAAGTAGAGAAAAAGATGAATAATACATCACAATAAACATGTACTCTGAGTGAAACCTAAACTCTTGGTTACATTGAACATGAGTTAAAATAATGAATGTTTTACAATAATGGTTGTAATAACATTTGAACAACCCCAAATAAGATGGGGTGAATGGATCTTGGGATGTCTAGCTCACGATTCTAACGACTTATGAGTTAACAAAATGTTTATATTATTTACTTTCTTGATAGATAAAGATTGAGTTAGATTCGAGAGACATTTAACATTGCTCATATGTTATGGCGAAGCATGCTAATGTATGCATAATTTTTATTTTTTATGCAATGGATATAGTAAAAGTTGATGCCTTTCATTTGGGGTAGGATGACCCTCCTTTCTTTTAGGGTAGGATGACCCTCCTCATTAGTGAACAATAAGTGGAATTTTATTAAATGTGGAGCTAACATTCACTGCTTGGGAATCCCCTTTGCTGTGTAAATCTCTCTTACAGAAAATTTGAGGTGGATAATGTCCAATTTTGGGAAGAAAGGATAAGCTTGGAATCACTATTACTTTCACTTGTCAAGGGAAGGTTACAATTGTTGATAGGATTTTAGTAGTTAGACACATTTATTATTCATCTTGTTTGTTCCCATATCAAGTAGCATATAATAGTTGAAGTGCATTCTTGAAAACTTTATTTGGGCCAAGTAGGGGATCAAAAGGGATCCTTTGGTGGCATGGAATGTCTGCACTTTTATTATAGAAATGCCAAGGTAAAAAGTGGACCTCAAAACAAAAAATGTGGTATCAACATCAACTTTAAAAGAACCAATAGGATTCAAGATAAGGGTAAATAGTTTTGGAGGGAAAGAAAGAAACCTACTTTTTTTAATTGTATTTTCGACTTATTTCCTTATTAGTTAACTCAAATTTCAAGTGTAGGTGATCTTTGGATGCATAATTCACTTCTGCATCCAACGAGTACCCATTTTACATACTTTTGTTAGAACTAGAGTCAGATAAAGTAGAAATACATGAAAACATGTCTTTCTCGGAAAAGAAACAAGTGTTTTTCATGTATTTCCAATTTACCTCACTATAGGTCTATCAAATGTATAGGCATAGTTGATACTTGTTGGATGCAAAATTTAATTCCGCATCCAACAAGTTCCTACACTTGAAATTAAGAAACCTATGTTTTTCATGTATTTCTAGTTTATCTTATTGTGTGGCTATCAAAAGTATGCAAAGTGGGTACTCGTTGCCAATGAGTGTCTACACCTGAAATTTGAGTGAACCAAAAAGGAGATAAATCGAAAATACGATTAAAAAACTATTTTTCTTTGAAAATTCACAACTCTTGTTTTATTATTTTAACTATTACCGTATTATTTACCTTGGGAGGCCCATTTTAGACCTCAAAATTTCACTAATGATGAAGGGATCAAGGGGGGTTGGGGCTTGCTAACATAAGAGCACAACGAGTGGTTCTTGTCGAAAAATGTGTAACATGTTTAGTCGAGCGGGTTGCTCCTTAACAACTCTTAGTTTGACACTTGTTTCAACAAGATGATCACATTTAGGATATTAAGGGTCCTTTTCAGTTGTGTGACGTAATAGGGAATGCACTTTCTTTTGTGATTTCATATTTTGTCTCGTTGAAGAGGGTGTGGGTTGCTTGGAAAGTTGGGTTTGGTTTTCATTGTTGGTAGTTTGAGGGTCCATGAGATACTTGGGACTTCGTGTTGCAACCACTTTGGACGTTCTCATCCTCCAATGATGAGGTTATTCTTTTACTTAGGTTCGCTGGTAAATGATTAGCAAGGAAAGAAATTCATTTTTTGGAAGGATTTGTGGGATCTTGATCATCACCAACCAAACTTGACGTGCTCTTAATTGGACCCAAAATCTCACTAGTTTGAAAAAAATTGTTTTAGAGGGTTTGTGTCACATGATTCACAAAGATTGCCTTTTTAAAATGCAATTACGCAAATTTTGTTCGTTTTAGAGGAATTGGAAATGGAGGTACGGGAAGGCCTTTAAGATTTGTACCACCAAGGATATTTATCATATGGTAAGGCACACTATCAACATTGTCCCTTGATTGAAAAAAAGGTGGGGGTTGAAGGATCCTATGATGTGTTGGTCGAGGAGGTTACCATCTATCTAGAAATCACATTCTTCTTTTAAACACAAAGTTTAGGGGTGGATTTTTCTCTAGCAAGTGTTCAAAAGTACGTTTCTTAGTTGTTTATTATGTCCTTTGTGGAAAGGATGAAACAATTGAATGTCTTTTTTGGGATGTCGAGATACCAAGGTTTTTTGGACATGGTTTCGGGCTGTATTGACTTCTTCGCTGCCTCGCTTTCATGGAAAGGTCCTCTCTAGGGAGAACACTTAGACAATTGCAAATGCTTGTGGCACATAGTACAATTGCTTGCTATTTCCTTTTTGTGGAAACATGGGTGTAAATTTAGTTTTTAAGAGGACCCCTCCCCTTCTAGACTAACGAATTTGAGGAGTTTTAAGCAGGAGTTGGCTTCACTTGAGAGAGTCATCTTAGTGTTTTTTGTCGAGATGTTGAGTCCCTTTCTCTGAGTGTGCAGACTCATGTGCTTTTTCCTTTTTAGGATTGGATTTTCACGATATCCTTGTGGTCCTTGTGATGTAATTCTAAGTTCCATGATTTAGTTATTTGTTCTGTGATGTAATATGTGCAACATTTTTTTGTGATGAAAATGTGTCATGGATTCACATATATTTACAAATGAGAAAACAAAAGCGAAAGAGTATATAAAAAAAAAATACCATATCCTCTTCTTCAACATTGTTATAGTAAAAATACAATTAGAATAAACTTAAGCAACTAACTCTTTAGCACCCTTATTCAAAAAATAATATTTACCCAATAATTACAACATACCTCTTCATGCCAACTAGAAAAAACCACTATAATGAACTAACCTCATTAGAAAAAACATGCTTACATCTAAGCTTCTATATTGTGAATAAAACCTTGATTCTAAGGTAATCCAAATTATGAATAAAACAATGATTCAGAGGCAATTCAAATTATCAATAAAACAATAATTGTGAATCATTGATTACCACATAGTCTAGAATCATTGCGAAAGGTTCCTCTCCAATGTAGCTTACCCTAAACAAAATAGTTGGATCATTGCCAATATTGTCTAGTGTGTTCAGAATACCATATTACATGCTCCATTGTCTCTTGACCTAGTAAATGACCAACCAAACAAAGACATACAATTTATTAGCTAAGTGAAAAGACATCGTGAATCTACCAATCCATTGGTTCATAGGAACAAGCACGAGATGGAGTAGATTGTTGGAGGGGGCAAAACACCCACCCCCGTTCTCTCCACAGAGGTCCCCTCACACTCAATATATGCAACATTTCAAAAGAAAACCGTACACTTGTTCAAGAATTTCTAAATCATGGATTGGATAAACAATAGAAGTGTTAAAAGACTTAAGTTATAAGTTAAAATGTCAAATAAAGATTAGAATTGCCCCATTCTAGAATTAGTTTATACGAGTGTTGATTTCCATTACTTTTATATATAGTTCCATATTCTCATGCATCGAAGGTTAATTATAGCTAATAAGTTTCTTCAGGAGGAATTATACACAAATATTAACCTTAGATATAGAAGTTTTTAAGGAGAAATGTGGAGTAAGTGTATCCCAAAGTTGTAGCAAAGATCAAAGCTGTAAATTTTTAGACCCCAACCTAGTTTTAGTCTCGCTGATTTTTCAGCCAATGTTTAATGCCCAAACCCAGTTTTATATCAGCAAATAAAACTTAGCAGAAAATTAACTTTAGAACTGAAACATGAGGATTCTGACCATCGTTTATAATGCAGAAATAAAATATCAGCAGCATATAAAACTTAGAAAATATTGACACAGATATTTTCGGTCTAACTTTGACCCTGGAAAAACCCACAAGGGGAAAACCAGTGAGAGAGGGAGATTTTATTATTTAGGAGCTTCAGAGAAATTCTGTTACAGCATGTTCATCTTCAGAAATTTAAATGACAAACTTATCTCGATAACCGTGCCAAGTCTTCACACAGGAAATAAGCCAAACTCTTCAAAATTCTTTCCAGAATTTTCTGCAATAAATTGCAGGTTTGCTCCTCGATTTATGTGCCTCCAAACTATTGTACGGATGCTTCGAAATACGTGCCAACAACTTCAACAACTTTTTGGGTGCATTATTGGTTGTACGACTGCCTTGAAAACTGTGCCAAACTTTCCAGAAAAACCACACAGTAACCTGCCTTGATTTTTGTGCCAAGAAAGGACTGTACGAAATCCGTACGGTACGGCCTGAGTACAGTTGTATGTCCCTCCTCGAAAACTGTGCCAAAGTACGGATGTACGGATTGATAAAATCTGTACCGTACAGACATAATTTAATGTTGTTTTGTTTCTCTATTTCTGTGCATTCAAAACACTGTACGGACCTTGGAATCCATGTTGTACGACCTCCTGTAAATGCTGAACTCTTTGCCTTGATTTCTGTGCTAAAAAGTTTCCTTGGAATGCATGCCCTAGCTCTCAGAAATGGCTGCTCTCTTGCTACTCAAAAATGCTCTCTCTCTTGCTCTCTTAACAAAATGAATCAACAACCCAAGAATGGGTGCGCCCTCCAACCCTAATCGACCTCATGAGGTAGGTGAGGAGTTTTCTAATCCAATGGTTGAGATTAGATTAGATGTGTGGCTGAGATTTGATGTCTCTTCATTCACCCTCACTAAAGTCATAAAGTCACCTTTTAATTTGCATCTCACAAATTAAATGACTAGGGCC
>JASDQU011248473.1:0-20876 GCA_032191745.1 Picea mariana | reverse complement strand
CCTTTTGTCCTTTGCAATGTTCCATCCACCTTCCAGAGCCTCATGAAAACGATTTTTCAACCCTTCCTACACAATTTTGTGTTGGTATTCTAAGATGGTATCTTGATCTACAAAAAAACATGGGAATACCACATTAATCATGTTGATATATTCTTGCAGAGTTGCAAGACCACTATATATTCATGATATTCTCCAAATATGCTTTTGGGGCTTCAATGGTTGAATAATTAGGTCACATTGTTAGTCAGGATGGAGTATGAGTTGATCCTAAGAAATTCACAACTATGCAATATTGGCCCCATATCAAGACCTTGAAGGGCTTGAATGGATTATTAGGACTTATAGGCTACTATAAGAAGTTTGTGATAAAATATGGAAAACATGTTGCTCCCTTAACTTCCCTACACAATAAGAATGTCTTTGTATGGAGTGAGGTTGTTGAGCATTCCTTTTCATATTTAAAGGATGCCATGCACACTACTCCAAAATTAGTAATGCTAGATTTTACTAAGACTTTTGTCTTGGAATGTGATGCCTCAGGAAGAGTTCTTGGAGCAATCTTGGTGCGAGAAGGGAACCCACTAACATTCACTAGTAAGTTATTGTGTGATTGAAATTTGGGAAAAATTAACCTGAGAAAGGTTGCTCCTGTGGAGACATCGCGCCCATATCTCATCAGGAGGCATTTTTAAATCATGATTGATGATCATAGCTTGAATTATTTCCAAGAACAAAGGTTATCCTCACCAAAGTAACATAAGTGGGTAACTAAAATGTTGGGGTATGATTATGAGATTATATATAAGAAGGGTAAATAAAACATGGTGGTTGATGCCTTATCTGGGAAAATTGAGGAGAATGGATCCCTCTTTTTCTTATCCTTACCTATTCCAGGTTGGCTCAAGGAAGCCTGTAGAGAATGGATGGAAAATGACTCTATAGTTCATCTCATCCAAATTATTCAAGAAGATCCCAACCCTCATAAAGGGTATACATGGAAACAAGATACATTGAGGTATAAAGGAAACATTGTTTTGGTAAAGAATCTTTCCTTAAAAAAAATATCTTATAGGAGTTTCATTCCTCTTCTATAGTGGGCCACTCTCACTTTCATAAGACCTATGAAAAAGCTAAGCACTCATTTTTTTGGGAGGGAATGAAAACATACATCCAATAATTTGTAGCGGCTTGTAACACTTGCCAACAAAACAAGGGTGAGACAGTGAAGAAAACAAGGGAATTGCAACCATTATGGATCCTAACACATATATGGACTCACATCTTTATGTATTTTATTGTGGGACTCTCAAAATCACGTAACAAATCAGTGATAATGGTGGTAGTCAACCATCTATCCAAATATGTTCATTTTATGCCTTATGACATCCATTTACTCCCTCCTCCATTTCCCAAGTCTTCATAGATCATATTTTTAATTTACAAGGCCTTCCTGCTTCCATTGTCTCTGATTGGGATCCCACATTCACCAATGGATTTTGGCAGGAACCATTTAAAATTTAGGGTGTGTCGCTGAACATGAACATGGCATATCATCTCCAAATAGACGACCAAATAGAAGTGGTCAACAAGTTCTTAGAAACCTAACTGTGATGCTTTGCTTCTAAAAATCCGAACCGATGGACAAAATGGCTTCCTCTTGCAGAATGGTGGTACAATACCACTTATCATGGAGCTATCGAAATGACACCATATGAAGTTGTTTATGTCTAGAAAACCTTGTCAGTGGCCTCCTATTCACTAGGCACCTCTAAGGTTCATGTAATGGATAATGCACTTCACACTAGAGAAGACATTCTTCGCACACTTAAGGACAATTTGCTTATGGATCAAAATAGAATGAAACAACAAGATGAATAACATCACTCAGACTGCTCTTTTGCAGAAGGGGACCAAGTGTTTCTTCACCTTCAACCCTATAAACAAACATCACTCAAAGCTAAAATCCACCAAAATCTAGCACCACAGCTCTATGGACCCTATACAATCACCAAATGCATCGGACAAGTGGCTTACAAGCTAGCTCTTCCATCTCAATCCAAGATTTATCCAATCTTTCATGTGTCTTATTTGAAGAAAGTGTTGGGATTAAATTGCAAGGTGAAAACCAACTTACAAGAAATTAATGAAGAAAGTTCCATTTGACTCTAGTGGGGAGCATCATTAGATACTTGAGAGTTGTGCCAACATACAGTTTGAGAAATGTTAATCCACTAGAAAGATATGTAGCCAAAAGATGCCACATGGGAACCAACAACAATTTTGTAGCAATTTCCTCACCGCCAACCTTGAGTACAATGCTTCTTTTGAAGGGAAATGATATGTTAGGGTCCTACCCTAACCTCCCTACTTTAAGCTACCTAGAAGTTAGTTAATTAATGTATGTGGTCATCTTATTTAAATAAGGCTCATTAGATAGTAGTGGATAGTTATGTAATGTAAAGGGGTCCTGTTTACTAAATAAGGCCCACTAGGTGGTTGTTATTCATTAATGATGGGAACATAAGTAGTCACGGTTTTGCTATTGGAGTATCTATTGAAAAGGCTAGGAGGTTGTGGAATGTTTTTTCGAGTATTGTTTTATTGTGACCTTTTCTCATGAAAAGTTTCCCCATCCTAAGAGACAAGTAAACATTACTTTCTTTATTCCGAATACCATTAATACAAGGTTTTAATATGCATCGTTTATCTCACTATCTCTACACTTATTATCTCTATATATCTAGTATGTGTTTCAAATTTAAGGGTTAAAAAACATATTTCCATTTTGCACACCTTATATATTTATAAAGTAATGTCATTATTGTTGCATCACCATCCATAATGTTAATTATTGTTGTATCACCATCCACATCCTAATGCTCTTTATGGTATCATAGATGATCCCCTTTAATCCCTTATGAAAGTCGTGTCACTCCCATTCTCATCATCCAACTCGTTGATGGTTATAAAAAACATAATGGATTGGGTTGTCGATGTTCGTTAGGATGATAAATCCTAAGGAAAGAAACATGCTAATAATAATAATAATGGTTAGCTATTAAATAGTTTTTAGAAAAACATAATGAAATCCTATCCATAACTCATTCCCACCTTTCACTTGTGTAATTCCTAATTTACAACTATTTTTCAACGGGGGCGTGGAGAGCTTATTCCATGTATGACATGTGAGATCAAGGAAATATATGCATTCTTCAAGAAACAAACATAGCTCAAGCTTTTTGGAATTTAAATTTAGAATAATACAACTATAAAATTAAATTTTATATTTAAAATATATTTCAATGAATCATTCAAATATATATTAATTACTTTAAAAGCTTAAAAAAAACCGCAAAACTAACAAACAAAAATAAATATTAATAAACAAAAAAAAATAAAATGTGTAAATCTCAAAATGATAAATATTGATATCAAAATGATAATATTCATATTAAAAATATAAAAAAAAAATAATAAAATAAACCAACCACTTTCTACTAAATATAAATAATGTACACGGATGAATGAAACATATAAAGAACATAAAGAACTGTATTCCCTTTATCCCTACTCAAATCTCGATACAAGGAAAAATAAATTACGATCTATCCGTGGTAGTTGTATCATTATTCCTTCTATGTGTAGGGTGTGCACAATGAGCAGAAAAGCCTTATAAAATAATTATATTATATTATAAAAATTAAATATTAATAATTATGTTAAATAAATTATAAAATTAGTAAAAAATCAAGCATAAATTTTGAATGGGTTTAATGGTTAAGAACATATATTTCTTCCTAAAAGGTTATAAGTTTAAATCCAAAGAGAGTAGGATATATATATCTTTGTAGATTTTATTACTCAAATCGTTGAACAGAAAAGAATCCCTTATCTCATAGACAAAAAAGTCTCATACACCAATTTAATATGACTTGACTGTGACCTTAAAAATAAATTATTAATATTATATGATATATATAATTATATAAATTTTTAAATAAATTAAAAATCAATAAAAAAATATTTAAAATAACTATATACATTTATATAATTAAATGAATGAATAAACTATTGTGGGATGCATATGTGGAATATGGCGAGTTATGTAGGAGTTTCCCATACACGTTTAGAAGCTCCCACAATAGATATAGAAGTAAAGGATTATATGTAAAGGGGTTTGGAAAGGGATAATTATAATAAGAGTGGAAACCAATGGTGTTTGGGATGGAACACTATAAGATCAACATTAAAGTGAAGTGAAGGCTTGTTATAAGAAGGCTTAATGAGTTGGGAAAGATAAGGAGGGATCGTTTTTTTGGGGAAAATGAGGAAGGAATATGATTGGATTGGAATGGGATTTGATGATAATGGTTTCATTGGGATGTTTGGGTCATTGAATTTACTTTACATTTCATTTTATTATTATTTATTGTTTGATAATTTTTATTGTTTTTATTTTTATTGTGATCTAATCATGTTTGATGTAGTAAAAGTTATAATATATTTCTATTAAATGTGTTTATGGTATAGATTAAAAAAAGGGAGTGCAACTATGATTGCAATTTATATTTGTATCTATATGCATATTGCAAATAAGACGTATATTTTTAAAATATTATGCCCTCCCCCACCTTTCCCCACACCAATTTTCTCTTTAAAGACTTCCGAGAAAAATGAATGAAAGAAATAAGACTAGCATGGTCTCTTTATAAGGATGATACAAATTGAAAAATTGTCCATATTCCTTTAATGGAGAACTTTCCAGAGAAATAAATAAATCCATTTTTACATAATAAACATAAAGAGACAAAGCATCCCTGAGCCAAAATTATTATTTGTTGGAGATCCAAGCCAGCCTCAATCCTGAGCAATTCAAAATTGTTGATAACTATTGGAAGCCCGGTGCCCTGACCTCACTTTAGAGAACCTGGAGAACTACTCACACAGATCTCAATCTTTCGGAGGAAATCAATCTAATATCCTGACAAGAAGAGGTCATCAAAAGGAAAATTAGAATAAATCTCGGTCCATATATCCTCAAATGGGGATATTGAACAAAAAGAACATTCTCAATCAAAGAGGCATATGGATTGAAAGCAACCTTTCATCTTCTACCCAAAGAAAATGTTTGGTGCAACATTTGGAGGGTAAACCATTGGTTGAAGGTCAACACCTTTCTATGGCTGGTTTCTCACCTGGGATAATCTAAAAAAAAGAGGCTTTATAGGACCTTCAACATGCCCTATGTGCCAACAGTTTGAGGAAAYGATGGAACTCCTCCTAAACCAATGCTCCTTCAKCTCCCACATCTGGGACTATGYGGCCCAAATCATGCGCACTCTRGAYAGACAYAGAGACATCATATACAATACTCTATCAAGATGGAGAACTAAAGCCTTCAAAAAYCCCATTATGAATCGAATTTGGCAACATTTTCCTCGTTTCATTCTCTGGCAACTTTGGAAGGAGCGCAAAAGGGGAATCTTCCTACCCACCCAGATGCAATGGGAGAAAAATACAAGATTGCACCTCAGAAACAATCTGAATCTCAAAGTGGATGGAAGAAGATCTCAAATGTGACAGATGGGAAAAGCCTATTCTCCAAAAACGGAACCTTTTCCTCTCTCTAGTTCTGATCCCTCAGATCACTCACATATCCTCAACTATTATTCCTTCTTCTTGGAAAAGTCCTCCTATGAGATTTGTTAAGATAAAATTTGATGGAGGTTTTAAAGGAAACCCAGGACTTGTTGGGTATGGTGTAGTCTTCAAGGATGACAATGGACTTATTCTCCATATTTTATCAAGGGCTTTAGGAAATGAAATCAACAACGCTATCGAGTTATGGGCTCTTATCATGACCCAAGTGGATATTGGTGGCCACCCACCTTTCCCAGCTGGATCGCATATAGTTTTCCATTTTGGCAATTTTTTTTTTACAGTTTTTCGAGTCCCAAACTTCTGGGGCCATTTTGAGGCCACAAACGATGGTTTTTTGGACTTTTGGGAGGCCATAGATATCCTAACCCCTGACGGAGGTTGTACTTCTTGGATAGATATTTTTGACGCGGTATCGAATTCCTAAAACATAGTTCTTATGAAAAAGTTATGACCCCAAGAAGTTGATGTACCAGCTTACCCCAATGCATGACTTTTGGCGCTTCATCTCCTAGGGTTGGGTTTTTGGATGTCTAGGGTTTTGGCATTCATGTTTGATGTAAAAAGGCCTTTGGAGCCTCATTGTACTCATATTGTTGCGAATGAGTGCAGTTGTCACATCTCTTCTTAGAGATAAGTTGCCACCATTATAGCAAGATTGTTTTCCATCTGCATTTTACAGTTTCAACATATTTCTTTATTGAATAGAAACCAATTTCACTGTATCTCTATTATTTTTCATTATGCCTATGTGTTAATAATAATAATAATCTGTGTTCATTCCGTTCTACTCATAAAATCCAGATCATATCAAAGGCATCCAAACCACCAGCTCCCTTGGGTATCACAAGCTAATCGTGGAAGGTGATTCACAAGTTGTTTTAGATTTTCTAACACGTCTCATCAATGGATTAGAGCCAAAAAAAAATTCCCCCAGCTAGCATCTTCTCAACAACCTTGAACTCCTCAAGTCCCTCCTCCTAAACCACATTGTTCTCATCCCCTCGCATGTGCGCAGAGATTCCAACAACGTGGTAGACAAACTAGCCAACATTGGGGTAAACAAGGTTGATATCGATCTGAATTGCAGTTCCTCTCAGTTGTCTCTTCATCCAATTATTTTGGAATGTATCACACTAGTAAGAAAAGAAACTTCTACCCCTGATGGGGTGTCATCCTAACAATTCCCTTGTTCATTCTCTTTGGCGATCATGCCAACTGGTGGAACACTCCTCAACACATTCATCTACCAGTTAAAATCAATCTTGTTGAGGTTAATCTGCAATACCAGACTGATCACCAGATGTGTGGGATTCCCGTCACCCAGGTGGGTTCTACTACTAGAGTAGTTAACACTCATTGCTTCTCCTCGTTCTCAATGATGTTGACTTCAATTCAATGTCCTCCACTTCTTGATATGGGTCAACCAATTTGAATTTGGGAGGAAGGCATTGTTGCTACCTATCTCTCCTGTTTTTCCCTCTTAGATTACATGCTACGTTCTGTCTCTGCGCCAATGCTCATTCTTCAGCAATGATTTTTCATTATCTCCTTCATTCTTATGTCCAGTATGCGAGAGTGGGATCGTTCCTCCTGGGGTAGGTTGAACACTCGTCACAATGAAGCAGGGTCTTCATCTAGCTTCATTAGTCATGTAGTAGATAATTCTCCTCCCCATGCTCCTAGAGCCTAGCCTGATCCAGAAGACATAGAGACCTCACACTGTTCGGTCATTGAGGAAATTATGGATTTCATGACCATTGATATTGGTCATGCACCACCTCCAGATTCTCCTAATGGCCACATTTCTTCTCCTAACGGGTTTGGGAACATCACAGACTCTTCTTCTCATGTCATCTCGTCTCACACTAGCATGGAAGCCATGCATTCAAAGCCTCCTCTCAGCTCCCTCTTCAGATAAACTCTACTAAATCTCATCTTTGAGATGCGCAATGAGATAACAAACTTAAAATTCATCATGGAACAACTCCATTGACGTTTCTCTTGGCTCGTGGCGATGCAAGCAAGCTCTGTTCTTCAATGCTCGATTCACGGTATGACTGCTCGGGACGCCATTGCGCTCTGTGATCCCATTCCTCTTCCACCGGGTAGCTCTTCTCAATAAAGACATGTTCAACATCATGAATAATTGTGTTCCTTTTACAGTTTCTCGTTTTTGTCCAAGTTTTGACCTTAGTTTACTTCCTACAATTCATAGTAAGATAGTTTTTTTTGCTAATTTATCTAAACAACATATCTACTTTCAGACTCTATTATTTGTTGACCCCTCAAAAAGCCAATAAAATTGAACAATGGTTGCAATGGGTCTATTTCCTTCTATGGAAACACTTTCAAATGTATTCAAAATATACATGCATTTTTTTAGTAGGTAATACAATTTACTAGCTTACCAAAAAAAACATAAAGATAAATAAATTCATAAGATCAAATATCAACGAAAACAAACTATTCTTAAAAAATAATTTTACAAATCAAGGTGGGAGGGAAATCAAGGTGGGAGGGAAATCATTTAAGAATAGTTAAAATGATTACTTAAAACATATGGTCGTTGAGAACATTACATCGTTCAAACGTGTTTTATGAAATTTGTATCATTGTAAATATAAATAATTTTAAGCCTATCAATCGTTAATAACTTTTCCGTTAGAGAAAGTTAGAGTTAAACTTAGACAAGTTTCCATTTATAAGAAAGAAAGAAATCCATAGTTAATTGATCATAACACCTTAGTAGATTGCTTTTCTTTTATATATATATATATATATATATTTTGGGTATTTGGTATTTAGTAGGTTATGAAGATGTTTATGAATAATAATAATAATTTTTTTATGGTTACGGTTAAGTTGGATATTAAATTGGTGTATGAGATCTCTTTTTTTTGGGGGAGAAGAGACCCCCTCCGTGCAGTGATTTGACTATTAAAGTCTATGAAGATATACATACCATAGTTTTAAAAACCAGAACCAGAACCATAACCAGTCGAGGGTCCAACTGGAGCCAGATCTAGAATCGGTAATGAACCGATCGAATCGGTTTCAATGAACCGTTTTTTTTTTTAAATACATAAAATATTTAAATTTTAACGAATAAAATATACTTTTAAGATTTTAAATCATGTTTCCAAAGCATTAGAGATAATTAGAGACAACATATCCAAAGTATGCTCATAAATATATCAAAATGGCACCAAGTGCAATACATATCTAGAGATCGAAACACAAATACATAATCAAGGAGGCTCTAAATGGCCTCTACAACAACAGATAACATAATAACAAGAGTCAAGACTACAAGTCACTATCTCATTGATCAACATGATCAACAATCAATCATCACTACTGCTAGAAGCATAAACGGCATGAGCATCCTCACCCTCAACATCATCATCTGTCTCAGACTCAGACTCGAACTCGGCCTCAGACTCGTCATCATCTGGGACATTTGTGACTGTAGGCTCTGAAGCTGCACTAGTTGTAGAGTAGTACGAGTAGTACGAGGCACACGAGGTATACAACTATGCATGCCTACAGTTCCACTAGGGTTTTCCATGTCTGACTCTGGAATCAGATCGCGAGGCCCTAATAGTGGATCTGCATCCATCTGAATCGGTTTGGACCAAACCAACCAGTTTATGATGGAATCGGCCGGTTTGGTACCAAACTGACTGGTTTTGTCATAAACTGACCGACTGGTTCGGTTTATTGGTCCGTTTAAACCAGTCGGCCATCAAATTGGTCAAACTGTTCGGTTCCGGTTCCAGTTCGATCGGTTTTTAAAACTATGATACATACATTATCCCCTTCTCAATTTGAAGATGTAACCTTTAAGAAAAAAAACAAATGTTCTTAACCATTAAACTCACTCAAATTGTATGTTATCAATGATATTTGAAATAATGTTTAAAAAAAAATCTATCATATTTTTAATCTTACATATTAAGATATAAAACTTACATTTATAATAAAATTATTTTATAATATAAGTTATCATCTATGTTTATTCACTTTTTTTTTTGAAAAAAAAGTGATTTATTCCATAATAAACTAGTCACAAATAAGAAGGTCAACTTTATTATAATAAATGTGTGTAACTATGTGCTCATCAATTTGGTTTTAGATTTGTTTGTACTAATTGATATACAGATCAAACAAGGAGTTGTAAATCAATTTATGGGTATAGAGGATATACAAATAAAATCAAATAGAGAAGAGTTGTAAATCAATTTATGGATATAGATGATTTTAAGGATGGTAATTTATTTCAGATTATAGAAACTTTTGCAAATTTGATTGATGCTTAATATGCAAACTATAAAATGTTTGAGAATTTTATATAGTTTCTATAAAATTTAGAATATTTCTCAACTATAACTATCCGACCTGTGCTAGCGAACTACGCCACCACCCATATATTTGCGATCATGGAATATTCATTACATGGTCATGTTTTGTAATTTAGCGCTAGCCAACTACGCTACCACCCTTATACTTCCGATCATGGCAGATTCATTACATGGTCATGTTTTGCAATTTATCGTTGTTCAAGAAAATAAAGTTGGGTGAGTGAGGCTCGAACTCTTGCCTTCGGAATTTCACAATCGGAATTTCACAACTACAGCAATGAGACCATATTTGGTAATTTATCGCCGCTCTAAAAAATAAAATGCGATGATAATAAATGGGATTTGCTTACAAGTTTGGAGGAATGGCAATCATCGGTTTTCCGAGCAGATAGAGGAACAAATTTGGAAGAATAACCGTCTGGTATGGTGAATTTTGTTTATTTGCATTTACCTTTCGATTTGAATTTTGTTTATTTGAATCCTTACACTTCAGAAATATGGAACCTCCTCTGGAAATACTTCGTAGTGTCTAGATAGATTTTATTCTTGATAGAATTCAAAGTGTTGCTTTAGAAACTTGGTTATTCAATTTGTATCAAATCCTCGATAATCAATAAAAGAGTTCATTGCAATCTTGTTGATGGTCATAAATGGCTCAAGTACACTTCCTCCATTGTTTCAATGAAGCTAAAGTGGAGATTATATTTGAAAATTGTATTTTAGTTTTATAGACTTTAAATTTTTAGAGGACTACTTGAAGAAATCTTTTTATGGGTTGAAATAAACTCTCAATGTATCAGATGAGAATATTGATTGATTATGGATTGTTAGTGGTTTTAGTTATTGCTAATGAGATTTAAATCTTTATATATTTTTTATATGATTCAACATGTTACAGACATTCTTCTTCTTATCATGTATGCAATGATTTGATTTTTATGGGCAACATCGTTTTAACATGATCCTTGGTATGAAGAAGAAACTTATTAGTTGTTTTGATATTAACTTAGGCTTGCATTATTATTTTCTTGGTAACCAAGTTCTACAAATTGATGATGGCATTTTCTTTTCACGACTACGTATGTGTGCTCTTAATTTAGTGAATTAATTCCATATATAGAAAATTGCAAATCTTTCCCTACCTTTTTTGAATATGGAGTCAACTACTGATTGTACCTCTCTGAATGGTTCCTATGTTGCAATGACGACTTCTTGGAGGCCTCATATATTTTACTATCACCATTGTCATTGCCCTTGTTTCTAAATACATACAAGATCAAAGGGAATGTCATTGAAAGACAACAAAGTGTACTGTTAGATATGTCAAGGATACCCATCAACTTGGGGTTTAGAGTCTCAACAATTAATAATTTATACATATCATCATGATACTAGTTAATAAATGGCATATCATGATGAATAATTATATATGATATGTCAAGGATAGATCAAACAAAATGTCATTGAAAGACAACAAAGTGTACTGCTAGATATGTCAAGGATACCCGTCAACTTGGGGTTTAGAGTCTCAACAGTTAATACTTTATACATATCATCATGATACTATTTAATAAATGGCATGTCATGATGAATAATTATATATGATATGTCAAGGATACCCATCAACTTGGTGTTTTGTTTTGTAATCATTTATTGTGTTTAATTTTTAACTAGAGGATGATAATATGGGGGTTTGTGATGGAGTACATTGGGACTATAGATAATCCAGATCTTGTAGATTATGGTGACATGGAGGGGAGCTACTAGGCGGTTGGTAGAGTCAGTGATAGTTCTACAATGCACGAAAGTGAAGATCTACTATCTAGAGTGAGGGGATTCAATGTGCCCGACACTTCCTCTAGTGAAATTAGGACTATTCGTGCATAATTTACTCCAGAAGAATCGATGGGTAAGAGTGTCCAAGTAGAGAACCTTTTGAACAAGATTAGGGTTTTTGGTTTTTTTTTATAACAAATTGAAGGAGGTTAGTGTCACATAGGAGAATGAGATTGGTGGTGGTGTTTTTTTGTAGGTGGCAAGCTAGACCTGGGATGTTTAACAATTTGTAGGACTTTCATTCAAAAGAAGCTTGTATCCAGAGGGTTGAATATTCAAAGAAAATGGAGAAGGATACTCTGGAAAAAGGAGGGAGGAAAAAGGAGGGAGGTGTTAGGATGGTGGTTGGCGATGATATCCATGTGGATCAGATCCTAGATTACTCCAAAAAATCCCTATTCAAAAAATTTCAGGGGAGGCAAATGGCAAGGGATACCTTGAATGATTAGTTACAAGAAAAATGGGAACCAATGATTGGCCATGGTCCGTTTTTTCATCTCCTTGCTCAAGGTTGGATAGGTTTTGTGTTTTTCTCAAAGGTAGATGCTAAAGTGATATTAACTAGATTAGGATTATTACTCTCCCACTAACCTTCTTGTCAAGCTCTGACACAGGAAAGGGCTTTAAGGAGCGTGAAAGTGATCTTCACATCTTAATCCGCATGTGCTGCGCGGAAGGAAAAAAAATGTTATTGAAAAAATATTGAACTCTTTTTAAGCCTATTCTGTAAACAATTGTGGTCATGACCTAGAAAATGCCCGATTGCAACACTTACATTTTCATGAGAATGGAAATCGACGAAAGGGGCATTCCGAGAATCGAACTCGGGACCTCTTGTACCCAAAGCAAAAATCAACAAGTCACAAATAAGAAGTATTAATGTGTGTAATTGATATGTGCTCGCCAATTTGGTTTTAGACTTGTATCATGTATGCACCAATTGATAGATCCAACATCGAGTTGTAAATCAACCCATGGAGTTGAGTTTCTTTGTATCTGCTATATGAAATTAAAAAACTGCTATATGAAATTAAAAAAGAAGGGCGTAGTTGTCGTTCACCATTAAAAGCATTTGCCACCCAGTGATAAAAATTGAACCTTTTCTAGCCCTTCCAAGGGGTTAAAAGTTGTTCTAAAATGATGATTCAAGATGTTCTAGAAGGATAATTCTATAAACATCTTTTTGTCATTTAGGAAGGACAACAAATATCATAAAATGTTAAAAGAAGGGTTATATTTTCAATAACTCATCAATGTTCTCACTTACAATGTTTAGTTGGTCAATGAGCATTGGTTCATCACACAATACTTCCCTTTAGCATTTAAAGACTAAAATCATTTTTATTCTATTTGGCTCTTATGTATTCCTTGATATAGTGTACCCTTCCACAACAATAAATTCATCACATAGCTCACAACTAGATAAATATCCTACGACCATGTTGGTGTATGCGCTATTTTATGTGTTATTTAATGGAATCTCCCCAAAGAAATTCAGACACCTTGTCTTCATGAATCCCCACTTGAATTCATATGTTATGAGCATTGTCGATTCTTTTCAATATGAGAATTGACATTGCATTTAGTTTACATACTTCATGTTTTTGAATCCTACACTCACCATAATGCCATTTGTTTTTTTATCTTTGCCTCTAACACTTGCCGTAATGCCATTTCTTATGTTATCTTTGCATCCACTCTTGACTCTATAAAAAAACCAAAGCAATTAGTCATAGGTTATGGATGTAAATTTTAGTGACATTGGAATATTATTAGTAAGATTAATTACAAATAAGTTGTTGAATGTCCATTTTGAAGATCAAAGAATATACATTGAGTAAATAAATGGAAATCAAGTTATCTCTAGTTTTTCATGTTCATATATTTCATCTCATTAATGCTATAAAACACATTGATTCATATTTATTTCATTGTATTCATAATGCTTTTTTTTTATACTTGGAATAGAGCATGAGGAAACCCACTGGGCACTTCCCATCATTCTGAGGATGGTACCCAAGGTAAACTAGATTTTGTAGAAAGTCGAGGCTTTTTCGATAGCTTTCTCATTTTAGAGATCAACATGTCACTTGCGGGAATTGAACCTAGGTGGGGGGAAAGCACCCCTCAGCACAAACCACTTGGGATAAACCCAATTGACTTTGTATTCATAATGCTATGTGTTTTCTTGTTAAAATTCATGACACGGCTATAGCTTCGGTATCTAATATGATAATTATTTCAGCACATTGGTGAGTCTCTCAACCACTTAGTATGTAATTCATCACATCCCTGCTAATACAATAGATAATGAGAACAAACACATAACTAAGAATTTGAATGTAAATATCTCAATAATCCAACAAACTTGTACAAGTTTGGTCAAGCTCATCGTAAAGTTAATGCATGGTTTTTCTTTATTTCACATAAAACTATTTAATCATTATATTTGGGTTTACAAACTCTATTAAGCTTGGTGAAATTTTCTAACTTGTATGTTCTCGATTAAGTTAATATATGAACTTGCACAAAATGAAATTTCTCAATATTAGAAAACCTAAAATTGGAATTACAACAATGAGAATTGCGATTGTGTTCATTCAATTTATAACATTACCAAAACCTCACTTCTTTGTTCTCCAAAATGATCGTTCTCCTTTTCTTGATTCCATTTATCTTTATCTATCACACTTTTTCACTTTTCTAATTTTGTTTCTAGAAACAATGAAATTATTGTGATGATACTTTGCAAATATCTTGAGAATGCTCCATATCTCTCTTTCTCCTTGCCTCACCCCAAGCCCAAGATCAATGAGACATATCCTTTGTAGCATTAATGCTTGGAACAACATTTTTTTAAGCCGGGTAGGATTCTTAAGAAATCTAGGGAGAAGGTAACATAATTTTTATTATCATCAAACTTATGCATTAGGGATTATGCTCTAACATCCCACTCTTTCATGCATTTTCACATGGTTTGAGAGATAAAGTGAACAATCAATATCCTTAATAAAAATAACATACTTGGTGGTCTTGAGTGAGTAATTTCATTTAGTTTCATTTTTTTATGGATCTTGGGAAGCTCCAAATCATAAACATCTTAACTTAAATAATACGCAATGGATGCAACCATGCTAGATTTCCATGTTCATAGAGACCTATAATGCAAGCAAGGTCTCTTCATTGTTTTTATAGTATTTTGATGGAATTGCCACCCTTTAGCAAAGGCCTCAAGATGTACTGCACTTTCTTCTTTTTAAATAAGATCTATAATGAACATGATTCCCATGGTTAAGAAGGATTGGGGTATGCTCAAAATATGAATATAATACGTAGTTCTCATGCATCACATAGATTAATAGATTACATTCTCTTATATTGGTGCTAACAAAAATGTTTGATTTGTGATCATGCTAGAATTTTTATATTGTCATTTTTAACACATTAAAATTTCTTCAAAGAAAATGGGGCTCAATGTTTATGAGTTTGTATATATATAACCCATCAAAATGTTATATTTGAAATTACAAAGTATGCTTATTATTACTTTATATTGAAATTTCAACTCATCTATTTAGTTGTTCGTTAAATTTTAACATTTTAAATAATTGGAAGGATGATATTTTATTTAAAATATATTTTTGAGGTGTGTACGTAGTTTACTCTTGTAAATTGAAGTACAACTACTATTTCAACTTAAAGATTGAATGAATATATGTACCCTTCAACTTAAAATTAAGAGTAGCCTTTCAAATTTTATAATTGATGTCATTGTGATAGAAGGTCTAGTTGTATAAAAAAATACGATGCTTTCGTATCATTTATGAACCACAATATGTGCAAGGAGGCCATAAGGGGAGTAGGGAATGCTCAACCTTGATTGTAGTTGAAGTTTGAAGGTAGCAAGCCACATGTAGGAACAAAGAATGTTGCAACCGGTATCAATTCGAAACTCATTAAGATAAAATCACTACCTATATTAATTGGAAGTTGTCATTCTTGAATTCGAATGTGCCATTGCTATAAGCAATTATTGTAGTCGTGATCTTGTTGTGCAAATACTACCACGGTTGTTGTGAAAATACTACCACGATTGTTGGAATTGTTGTATATTGTTAGAAAAGGTTTTTGAACACGAGCCATATCCGAGGAACATCTCATATGGGATGCAAAGGAAAAGTGCACAAATAAAACATAGGTGCAACAAAAGAATTTGACAAAGTTTGAAGAATAAGGCGTGCTTTGAAAGAATCAAATGTGTAGTAGATGCATTTTCATCTTCATAGAAGAAGAGGGGGCATAAATGATCAAAGCTAAGAATTGTTTTTTTTGACAGTTTGTTTCTATCCCGACAATTTAGGATTTTCAATGGTTTTGCAACATATTATCAATATTTTAATTTAGTTTCAGCAATCTTATTCATTTTGTATTACAATGTTGACAAGTTATAAATAATATGGTTCACATAGCCCATGCTCTACTTGGAAATAATGGAGCACTAAGTAGTTACGCAGTTGAACTCTACTTGTTTTAATGTAGATCCTATTTATTTGTGATCTGTTGTAATCGCCTAAATAGATATGGTTTCCTATATAATGATGTAATCAGTCTTCAATCAATAATAGATTATGAGCGTAGTCTCTCTTGTGTGTTTTCTCCTAAATTTTAAGTTGGTATCAGAGTGATATTGAAGATCCGAGAGATTCAACCCTCTGAGGCGAGATCCAAAGTGGAAGATCTCAAATTAATTGAGTAGGGGCGTCGAGCACTCCCCATGCAGTGTTAGAGGAGCGTCGATCCCTCTCACACTTACGAAATTAAAAAAATCGGATCCCTCGTGCTCCCTTTGTTTGCGTCTAGGAGCGCCAGGGCACTCGCGCTCGCGCTCCCACTCTCGCCCAATGCTGCAACGCCCCCCCTTCAATAGCACAAGAGCGCTAGCACTTCCCTTCGCGCGTTTGAGGAGAGTCAACTAGTTTTCGTGTTATAAAAAGTGAGTTTTTTATTTGCTACGTGAGGTTGGAGCGTACTCAGATCTGGTGCATCTTGCAGCTCGTTGAGACTGCTAAAACCCCCTTCTCCTACTCGTTGAATCAATTCATGGCTGCAGTGGCCGTGAGGTCGGGTGGAGGGCCAACCTAGGCCGTGGGCGAGTGAGGGAGTCGCATGGGTTCTTGAGGGAGGCTGTGTGAGTTGTTCCATGTCTACCAGTAGCTGCACTGCTCATCTCACATTTTTTTTGAACAACCCCATATATCAAGTACTCCCATTGCATGTGATTTCTTTGTTTTGTGTGTTTTGTTATTCAAAGACGGTATAAGAATCGCATCCTCCTCAAAGCAAAACTAGTGTTAAGGTTTGCGTGTTTTTTTTTTGGAGCACTCTACCTATGCATGGAGTGGTGTTAAGGTATGTTTAAAAAATTTCTTATATTTCTTTTAAAGCTAAGAGTCGAGGTAGAGTCAGATCGATGGATCCGAAGGCAGAGCAACAGATTGCTTAGCAAAGGAGGAAATTGACGAAAGTTGCAGATTCTTGGTGATTCATCGCCTTTAGGATTGAAGTGTGTTTGGTGATACAAGGATCCATTGTTTGATTGAACGAGAAAACACTTGCATATATGGTGAATCCGCTAGCAAAGACCTACCTCAACGAAGCCAAAACATTAAATGGCTCGAATTTCATTAACTGGAAATTCAAAATGCAGACCTTGATGGAGGGCTATGGTGTTTGGACCATTGCAAAGGGAACTGAAGCGAAACCAAATGAAACAACAACACAGATCCAATATTGGGAGAAGCGCGAAAACAAGGCCAAGTTATTGTTGCATATGTCTGTTAAAGATAGCATAATTCCACATATTAGAGAAGATAACACTTCTGCTGAAACGTGGACAACGCTTAAAGCCTTGTATGAAACTAGCAACACAAATCAAATTCTTTTCCTGAAAACTAAATTGCTAGGCATTAAGATGGATGGAAATGAATCTGTTAATTCATTTCTGGTTCGCATTAAAGAGATGAAAGACAAGCTAGGAAATATAGGGGAAACAATTTCCAACACTGATCTTGTCACCATTACCTTAAATGGTATACTAGAATATTATCAGATGTTCATAACAGGTCTCGCAGCAAGGGAGAAACCTCCTACTTTTGAAGAACTGACAGGTATTTTGTTGCAAGAGGAAGAGAGGTGCTCGAATTTGAAGCCTCAGAATTCGGATTTGACAATGTGGTCAAATAAGAGATCCACGAGAGGGAGATCAAGAGAAAGAGGTAGAGGAGGCAGTTCATCGCAGAGAAGACAATCGCCAAGGCCAAATCAAGGTATGCCTTCTAACAGGAATGAGTCAAAAATTTGTTTTTATTGTGGTCGACCTCGACATCTCATTAAAGACTGTCATAAGAAGAAGAGTGATGAGGCTAGAAATAAACCTAGAAAACATACAGGTCATTATGCAGAAGAATATTCAAATCATGATCTTAGATTGTTTATTGCTAGTGATGATATTGATGAACCCCCGAATTTTGATTCACGAGATCTTAGACTATTTGTGTCCAATGCTGCTTTATTTGCTGAAACAGATGATAATGATTCCTGGTTTTGTGGATTCCGGTGCATCAGTACATATGACATGTAATAAGTTGTGGTACACTAATTTTAAAGAAACACAGAATGGAGCCAACATATATCTTGGAGATGACCGTGTTCATCAGATCAAGGGATACAAAGACATTCTTGTGACATTTCTGAATGGTATTGTTCGTCACATTCGCAATGTGGTGTATGTGCTAGGGATAAAGAAAAATTTGATCTCTGTGTCCACCATTACAGATTAGAACTTGAAGGTTGAATTCTTCAAGAATTATTGCATAGTGAAGGATCTACTGGACCAATTCAAAATTGTTGCAACGAGAGTCAGAGCAGGAGGCCTATACAAACTTGATGTTACCAACAAAGAACATCACACATTGACTTCTGCAACTATGCCAACAGAGAGTCTTTGACATCAAAGGTATGGCCACATCAATCATCCTGATTTATTGTTATTACAGAAACAAAATATGGTTGAAGGACTTCCCATGTTAAAAAATGAGAATGTTGCTTGTGATGGATGCGCATTAGGAAATATGCACAGAGATGAATTCCCCTCTAATCTTGATAGAAAAAAGAGAGATGTGTTAGATCTTGATGATTGCACGAGATACACCTGGGTTTATTTTCTTAGAAGAAAAAACAATGTTTTTTAGTACTTTAAGGAATTCAGAACCATGGTGGAAAAGCAGACAGGAAAATCCATCAAAATCCTTTGTTCAGATCAAGGGGGAGAGTATAAATCAGGGGACTTCATCAAATATTGCAAAGATCATGGAATAGTACAACAATTTACAGTACCTCACACTCCACAGCAGAACAAAGTTGCTCAAAGGAAAAACATAACTCTTGTAGAGTGCGCACGCAGTATGATGAAAGGTAAGAATCTCTCAAATACATTTTGGATTGAAGCCATAAATACTGCAATTTATTTAAAGAACATAAGTCCAACAAGGTGTCTTGATAATATTACTCCTTTCGAAGCCTTGTATGGTTCCAAACCTGCAGTTCATAATTTAGAAGTATTTGGCTGTAAGGATTTTGCACATATTCCAAAGGAGAATAGGAAGAAATTGGATGCTAAAGCCATTAAATGTATTTTCATAGGGTATTGTTCTGAATTCAAAGTATACAAATTGTTTGATCCTTCTACTCACAAAGTATTTGCGAGTAGAGATGTACTTTTCCATAAGTAGGAAGCAAGAAATCATGACGACACCAGTCATGAGGAATGGCATAGACTTCTTGATGAAGGAGTTAAAGAAGAGCAACAACAACCAACACAACAACAACCACGACAACAACAACCACAACCGCATCGACAACAGCAGCAACAATAATGAGAAGGACTTAGTGACAGTGATATGAGCACTTCAAGCAGTCAGAGTTCACCTAGTAGTGAAGACAGATCTTCACAAAGTGGGCAGGAAGATACTCAGTTGAGAAGATATTCATGACAGGTTCGGATCCCTGAGAGGTATAGAGACTATGCCCTAATGAGTAGCATTTCAAATGTCATAGAACCCATGAGTTTTAATGAAGCCAATGAACATGATGAATGGTGAAATGAAATGGAAGAATAATATGAATCTATAATGAAAAACAATACTTGGAAATTGACTGAATTGCCTAAACATAAAAATCCTATTGGATGCAAATGGATATACAAACCCAAATTTAAATAAAATGGTAGTATAGACACATATAAGGATAGACTGGTGGCAAAGGGGTATTCACAAACATAAGGTATTGATTATGCTGAAACATTTGCACCAGTAGCTAAATTGAATACTATTAGATTGTTAATTGCTTTAGCTAGAAAGTATCATTGGAAGTTACACCAATTAAATGTTAAATCTGCATTTTTGAATGGTGAGTTAAAGGAGGAGGTTTACCTTACTCAACCTGAAGGGTTTGTGGAACATGGGAAAGAACACTTAGCGTGTAAGTTAAAGAAAACAGTGCATGGACTGAAACAAACACCTAGGTCATGGTATGAGAAGATAGACTCTTTCTTTCTTCAACAAGGTTTTATGACGAGCAAAAGTGATCCAAATCTGTATACCAAATTTGATGAGCAGGGGTATATAGTATTGATTTCCTTATATGTTGATGATTTAATAACTACAGGAAATGCAGGGAAATTAATTGATGAAATCAAGAAGCAGTTCTCAAAAGTTTTTGAAATGAAAGATCTTGGTGAGTTACATTACTGCCTAGGTCTTGAAGTTTGGAGAAATGTAGGCCAAACTTTTGTTTATCAGAGTAAGTATGTCAGAGAAGTACTTAATAGATTTAAAATGGATCAATGTAAATCTTCTACTGTTCCCATGCAACAAAATGTGAAACTTTCTTGTTATGATGGTTCGAAGGAGGTGAATGACACAATGTATAGACAGATGGTGGGTAGTTTGAATTATCTCA
>JASDQU011248471.1:0-19718 GCA_032191745.1 Picea mariana | reverse complement strand
CTATTCGATTCAAATGGTAATCCACTAATAACTCTAACCCGTGAGATATCTTTTTAATTGCGCACAGGAATACCCGATTCTCTTCGCGTCCCTCATATATGCAATTCAGTTGCTTGTTTGTTGTCCCGGGTTTTGTGTTGTTTATAAACCATGCGAGATTACCAGAAGCTTTAGACCTTCCATAAATATAGATATTCACTCCCTTATTTTTATCCTTGTTTATTAGTTGTATATAATTTGTGGCGAGTGCATATCTCCGGATACTTCGCATGTACCGGACCAGCCGCATCCAATCATTATAATTGTAACATGGTCCAACATAGTCCATCAATTTAGTTACTGTATTGTATTTTACAGTTATTCCATCCATGGAAAATATCCCCAGGCCATGCAGGGAGGAAGGTGCAATGCGATATGTCATATTGTTGACAATGAAGTCAGCATCTATAGGAGGTAGTTACTTAGGTACCCATTGTTTCACCAGATGATTATACCTGAGTGGCCCCTCTATGTCTCATATGCTCTCATCATCATAAGAGCATGATCCTCCTTCGGCAAGAAAAAATTCCATGCATCTGCAAAATTTTCTTTTGACTTTTTCACCTCTCGTCCTTGTTTTCTTATCATATCTACTAGATGCAACCACATTTCCCTCTATTTTTCCTAAGCTTTCCTCACTTGACGAAGAAATATCTGACATGTACCTGTTTGGTTGTACCTTCATTTGAATGTGCACGTGTTGTTAGTGAGTACTCCATCCTCATCCTAGTTCCAATTTTTGAAATTTTTTTTCTATATTCAAAGTTCTAAATATAATTTTAAATCTTTAGTTTTGGATGCACAATTAGACTAGGGTGCAATTACCATTATTAGTAGGGGCACTCATGCATGTAGTGGATTCCCAACTTAGTGAAGGGTATGAATCTCTAGGTGGGTGCACCTTAATTCGACTCACTTATCCATGCAAGCAATATGCACTATGGTTAGATTTCACACTACAAAATAGTGGTCAACCACCTAATGTAATGTGATATCCCTCTTGATTTTGGACATATTAATGTGATAACACTAAGGACATGATAAGTTAATCATATGGATCTAAGAAAAAAATAGTAGTAAGGTTGGTGTTTGTTGGATTTGTGCAAATTAGAATTATTATAAGAAATGTCCATTGAAGATGAGGGTCAATGCTATGGAGTAATAAATCCAACCATCATTTGGTGTGTTGCAAATCTTGGGTGCTTTAGTTGGAAATAAGTCTAAGGCAAGACAAGAGTAGAACTATACAAATATTAGTCTTGTTCAAGACAAGAGTAGAACCATACAATTATTATTTTTGTTCAAGCCAAGAGTAGAACTATACAAATATTAGTTTTGTTCAATCCAAGTTGAAGAATACATTAGTTATGGCGATGGTTAACAAAAGTGCAACCCACTTTTTTATGTAGGAAGTAGTGGTTGTTAAAATCAATGTGCAGTTGAAATTGGTGCAGTTTTTTTTCAAGGCAGTAAACTCTAACACAGGTAGGGTGGTTGGCTTGGCTAAAGGAGTCAACTTATAGCTTGGACACTAGAGTGGAACTACTAGTTTCAAAGTGGAACCCATGGATGACTTTGAAGTTTTTTTTTTGCAAGAGTTTATGAGGATGTGATAGGTGGAACCAATCCCTCACCTTGACAATTTGTTAAGCTTTGATGACACAAAACTTCACGCAATTACGATGTTGAGGGGGAAATAGAATGCAATCACTAAGAGACTACCATGACTATGATTACAACAACCAATCATGCAGTAGTGCAACCTTACAAAGAGGAAGTTGGAGGTCTTAAGACATCAAATAAGATCTCGAGTGTAGGTTTTTGGTAACCTTTTGTGGATGAAGGCCCACACAAAAGGTTGTTTACTATTTTTGAATCCATAGTAAATAAAACTATGTCTACAATATCCAAAGTAGTGGATGTCTATTTAGAGAATCAAGATGGTCTAAAATTTCATTGGATGGTTCATTTGACTTAAGTAGTTCTAAAAAAATGATGTAGACTTTAAGGAAGGAATGAATTCCAATGTTAGTGTTTCTAGTGGCATTGGTGGCCACTTTCCATCCTTTTATCACTAAATAAAATCATAGGATGGCTCACTACTAGCTTGGAAGGTAGTGGAGCCAAAGCACCCCACAAGGAAGTAAGTGCTTAGTTTGGTTTCAGTTTGTAGGAATTAGCATATTTTAAATGTGAGATCAAGAACTTGAGTCTATTAAAGAGAGAATCACATACAAAGAAGTACATTAGAAAATCCGAGTAGGAGTGTTTGATTCTACAACACATGATGATGTACTTTCATGGTTTTCAATGTAGAATTGGACTAGCTATCTAGCTTGTTTGAAGGCATGAAGACAAAGGTGTACTAAGGCATGGGAAATTGGAGTTGAAGGTAAGTACAAGTGTGTGTGGCAATGTGAAGAAATTTAAGTGAGTTTAGTTGAAAATGGATGGTGAGTCTGTGTAGTATAGTAGTTAGTTGACAAAGACATGTAGAATTTACGAGGATGTTGTTGGGGAAACATTGAACATAAGTTGGGGAGGATGTAAGGATTTTTGTTTTCCCATAAAGAACAAATGCACTTTCCATGTGTACTATATTGAAGGTGAAGGAAAATAGGATGAGTTGGTTGTGACTTAGGAACTTGACATGGTGTAGCCACACACATTACATGCTGCATTTCAATATGGGTGAGGTGCTCGCTAGAGTGAAACAAGTTGTGCATATGGTGCATAGCGATTTGTCTTAAGTTGCAATGAAAAAAGTGTCATTGTCTTGGTGGAGAAAAGGGATGATAAAGATTAATGGAGAATACATCCTAGTCAAATAACGAAGAGTGTGAATTTATAGGTTTGATAGGTCTACAACATGATAAGGTTGTAGGTAGCAAGTGAGTTACTAGAAAGAACACCACAACAAGGAACACCTTAGTGGAAGTGTTTTGGGTTGCAACACTTGGCATGCATAACTTAGTTGAGAAGATGGGTGTGGGAGAGTCACCCACTAATGAGTGGTGTGGTAACAATTGAAGCATTGTGCTCAGTGCTATAGTGTCTTATGGAAGAATTCAAGGTGTGACAGAGTTTGCAGTGACAATGATCCAAGGAGGGAGAATGCTAACAAGATCTTCAAGAGAAATACTCCAATTTGAGGCCTACAAAAGGAAAAAATCAGTTTCTATAAAGAAATATTGCAATCAATATGTTGGTCCAAGTTTGCAAGTAGGACATATAGAAATAGTTAATGACTACATGGATTTCCCCCCTTATTTTGAAGGTGGGAATGTGGTATACTATGTTGCTAATTCCCAAAAGGTGGTGGGGGCACACAACTCCTCCATACAGGTAATTTCCTTCTTATTGTCTAATCAATTGAGTTAAATAGGATAATAAGGGCTTGGAAATCTCAAATAGTTGTGTTAGTTGAATGCCATCTAGTTCTTAGTCAACTTAGTAATGTAGATTAGGGTTGTAAATATTATTTGAAAGGGAGCATCTTTTATTATATCCTATCATAACACAATATCTAGTGGAGTGCTTGTAATGTGGAAAGACATTAGAAATTTCTACCAAATAAGGTTTATGGCAGACAATTCAAGACATTAAGCTATCACCCACGTCCCAACAAATGGTCAGTAACTCTGTATTGTCAGAATCCATGCACCTACTAATCCTAGAGATGAAGAAAGAGATGCATTCTAGGGTACAAATTAATATTGGAGAAGCTTTGGCTCGAGGAAATTTTAACAATACCTCCTATTCGTGTGTTTCAAAAGGGGGTTTTGAAGAATATTGAAAGAGGAATCTCCACCTACAATTTCAACTTCATATGTGCATTGGAGAGTAAGCTACGCCAATTATTATTTGAACCTATATTTCAATTATTTGTTCCTTAAGAATTAATGGAAACACCACATTTTTGTGAAGATAAAAATTGGATTAATCTTAGTGAATGGTTGCATATTATAAGGGAAAAGTGGGAGGATGTATTTACAATACAACTATATTTGGGTGGTGAAGCTTTTATGTGGTGTATTTACAATACAACTACATTCCTTGACTAAGGTTTGGAGTAGAACATTAACATTCCTTGGCTAAGGTTTGGAAAGTTTTGATTGTAAGGGGCCAATTGTTGTTGCTACACATTTACTTTTCTTGTTTAGAATATATCAAGGATAGAAGTTCAAGGTAAAGTTTTAGGAACCATCAATATAGATGTACCAAGACTCATGGATCTAAGGGATAATGGCATGGCTGATGGGGAGACCCAAGGTTCAATTGGGCCATGGATAGTGAGTGGAGCAACCACTTTAAAGAAAGAAGGAAAGATATATGTTCCATCAAAAGGGGGATATGTTGAAGAGGCCGGGAGATGGTTAGATCAAGGGAAACAACTATTTATCTAAGAGGAGGGGCTTCCCTCTTGATTTGAAGAGAGGTGATTTTCATGCTAAGAGGGAGGTTTAGTGAGTTGAATGTGAGGACCTCACAATATATCAAGGCCTTGTGAGAACTCTAGCTCAACACCTTGGAGGAAAACCAAATGGTTGTATATTGCCACCTTCGCCTCCCATACTTGGATGAGTACGTGGTCATATACCATGGATGAAAAAGGGTGAAATGTTGAACATGTTCATGATTAGATTCTAGTTTCCCTAAACATTAGTTTTGAGGATGCATGTATTCATGTCCAAGAGGTTGGGAGAATGTTGGGAGAAATAAGAGGAACCTACCTTATTTTCAATAAAAGGAACACAACACTCCCTATTGTAGGGGAAGGCTAGTATAAGAAGTAGAATTTACTAGATAGAGGGGGGATAAAAGCAGTCTTTGACCACTTCTAGAATGGGATCATCCTTTTTAATAAGGACAAGGACTAAAATATCTTCAAGGCAATTTTATATATTTCCATCAAGGACGTGGACAATTCTGATGTGGACAATTTTTCATGGAGGCATTTCTCCCAGACCTCTTCATGAAAGATTGTGAATATATGGTGCATGTACAAATATGTGAGATGTGGGTTTATGAAAATATTTTGAATTCTCCAATCACATTCTCTATTTACCTTGTGTAAACCATTCCATTTGGTGTTTTTTGAACTAAGTGTAAAGAACAATAATGGAGATTTATAAGACGTAAGTTAGGTATGAGCTATTTGTTACCTCTTTATTCCCTTTTATTTTAATGGTATACATATTTTGTATTATCAAATGAGGAATTAACCCAGAACTGATTCCATTAGACACAAACTCAATCCTAATGCCAACTAAGGAGAAAAAATAACACACGCTAATTAATCTATGAATTAAGCATGCAAACAAACCTTCTCACAAAGAAGTGTTATTTGGTGATGGAATCCAACATCGTAGAATTGTTGTGCAAAGGGGTTGAGTTTCGACGGGTGGGAAAGTTACATTGACAACCTGCTTAACAAACTAACGCCCTGGTGCAATTTACCTCACCGAGCATTGGGAAACCCTCCAAAGAGTCCGAGTGAGTCTAGCTAATGTCGATCCCAGATACAACACCACCTTCCCTGTGTTGTCACCTTGTGTAGTAAGTTTAAAATATTATGGCCTCTATGGTACCACATACTATACCAAAGCAGATGGGGTACATTCGACAGTCGACACCAATACCAACAAAGCAGGGTTGATTACTCTGAGGGCCCCAATGTGACCTCGTGATTGACCCTTGTGTTAGAAGGGATTCCCAAAGTCAGTGATATAACAATTGGATTTCACTCCCTAACTCAAGGCTTTATGTTTGTTTAGCATCTTTGGAAAGTTATTCTCACAATCCTATTCCAAATATCTACACCTAAGCTAAGATGGGTTTGAAGAGTCCTAGAAAATTTGCTAGATAAATTTTAATTAGCGCTTGATTTTAGGTTGTTGTTACTCAAAGGAGTGGTCGTGAAATTGATGGCATTTTGACTCAACTCTTTAAACCATGCAAGAGGAAAATGAAATGAAAGAATTTCAACTTTGATGAAAACTAGCTATGGGAAGGAGCAAGAGGTTTTAAGCAAATAAATAATTTCTTGATAGATTACTATGTGTGCAGTACTGCTAATGACAAAAAGTATGAGCTAATTATCCAGATAAATGGAAGCAAAATGACCCAAATTTTAAAAATACTATGCAAATGTCATAGTTCACTTAGTACACCTATAAAACATTGAATCAAATGTCATATTTTATAACATAGTAAAGTTTTATTATTATAGATACCACCATACACATCTTGAATACTCATACGGATCATGGGAGCTTGCCTTGTTGACCAATATCTTATCATGTTCATTCATAAAGGTTTTTTTTTAATTATGAAAAATAGAGTCAATATATTGTAGGTATTGGGAACCTTGTTGAAGGTAACCCAACCTTGGAGAGAGATGAAATATCACCTACATATCAACAATTGTGATGTGAACATGTTCTATAATCTTATCAATGAGGCAAGCATACCTATGTTCATGATGATAATCATGTTAATTACAATATGAAACCATAACATGTGTAACATGATACATTTGAATTCTGGTCATAATACTTCTATGAAATAAATGTTACTTATGGTTGAAATATGTGATGAATGTGTGTTTCCTTGATGAGGGACCAAAACTATTATAATAAACAAATCCCACTAGAAAAGTGCTTTGAACATGTTGATAGCTAACCATTGATAATTCTATGTTGATGATCAAAAAATAATGAAAAATAGTCATATTACATGTTCATTGGTGTTATAACCCTATGTTTCATAGGATCACCTGGTGATTATAATCTCTTCTTATAGTTGTATTATATTGTAAATAATGTTTTATTCTGCAAATGATTTACAAAGAAAAAGAAAAGAAAGAAAAAGAAAACAAAAGGAAAAGAAAAAGAAAAGAAAAGAAAAAATACAAAAAATCAAAAGAGGGTATAAAAATAGAAAAGAAAAGGATAAAACCCCATGAAATAATTTGGCTTGATTCATACTGTCTAACCATGATCAATCTATTTCAATTTATACAGATAGGATAGTGAATAAATTTGGCTACAGATTTTAATCTTATCCGAATTAGATAGGTTAGTGAATAAATTTTATCAAACAGTTTAAGCTTGGTCAAATGTCTTAGGTTAGAGTAATTTTGACCCAACAGTTTAATCTGGGTCAATGTGATAGGTAAATAGATTAGGATATAGGTTAGCATGTATTATTTCAATAATATTGATGAAAGGGTGATTAAAATTCCTTTGATTTGAGTTGAAATGATGTATTTTTGACCCCTTGGTGACAAAATAAAGAAAGGAGAGATAAAAAAACACATAAAATTTTTATATCCTAAGTTTTGTGGTGATATGAAAGCTTTAGCGCTTTGTGAATAAAGTGCGCGCTAATATCAATGGCCTATCTAGATGCGCTCAGATCTACGGTCGACAGAGAATATCGAACCCCCCCCGACCTTTCTGCCTTTATCGATAGAGGGGGGTCCATGTTGGTGGTTTTCCAAGTGCGGGCCCCTCATAACATGTCACATTCCTGCTAACTTGGACCCCCCTCACTCCTTACCTCTTACCTCCTACCCCCCCATCCAAGTAAACCACAAAACCACTCATCCATACCACCTCCGCGCTACGCCGCCACACTCCACTACCTTGCCTACATGTCACACTCCACTCACTTGTTGCCCACCACATCCCATCCACCCATTGGCCATCCATTACCCTCCACATCACCTCCATCCACCTGTTGGCCATTAAATGCCCTCCACATCACATCCGATATGTCTGTTGGCCAATAAATGCAATCGACCATTATTGTTACCAATCTGACTCACCATCCGCTCCATAACGAACACCCCTTTCAACCATTTAACGTCGTTATTTCGCCATTTTACACTGTTCATCGATCCAGACTCAGTCGACGCCATCATTTCCCATTCTCAAGACAACTTCCATCGATCTTATAGTCAACAACCTCCATTAAAACCTGGTAAACACAGTTAACAACATTTTTTCGTTTGCAGGTATTAGTTTGATCATGGCGCCCAAGTCCAAAGCCACTGAAACTGAAGTAAATCCTTTTATCCCTCCTCTTGTCGACTTGGATCGCATACCCTTGGCTGATAAAGATTATTTAATTGCAGAGCTGAAGTGTGAATTCGACTTCTTCGAATTACACTTCTAGCTCAAGGATGTTTTTCTGGATCAAAGCGATGGAATTAGACTCTGGGAGTCCAATCTTCCACTGTATCTTTTTCCCCAAACATACCATTTTCCCGAATTTTCCCTGAAATACCAAGCTCACTACCTTCCCGGCCAAAGGGCCATTTTCTCTTCGTCTGGAGAAATGCTTTTGACCATCACCCCTAAAAAAATAAATAAAATACTGCAGATACCCAAAAATGATTATGCCTCCCCCTTCTCCATTGAAATTTTGACTGAGCTATACCAGAAATTGTCTTTCCCGCAAAGAGCTCAAATATTTGAACATTTCCTACCAGAAAAGGCTCAATTACCCAAAAATAATCCCCCATATCATTCCTCCATATTCTCAGTCAAAGGTAACCAAATCATCTCATCCCTATGTTGCCTGCTAGGGTATTGTTCTGATGAATGGGTAGATGAACCAATTCTAGGTTTTCTATCCATTTTCTCCACTAAGGAAAAGGCTACTACACAGTTTGATTACATTCAGTTTCTAGTTGACAACATCCATGAACAACTATTCATTTTTTCTCCAGAAGGTATGTTCAGGTATTCTTCAATATTGGTGTACCTATTCCTCTCTTTCCATGCAGACAAGTTCTCCTTATCCCAATAGAAGTTGGACCAAGATGGTAACCCTCAACCTATGACTTTATGGACATCCATACTGAGGAAGAACTCATCTGATTTCAACTTTAAGCAGTTCATTGACCAATTCTACCATCCAGTGGTATGCATGCTCAGTGGAAGAACAAAACTAAGGATAAATGAGGAAATTTAGAGAATTCTACACTTGTCAGACCTAGATAAAACAGAGGACTGGTACCTCTAAAAGGATCATACATAAATTAGGATATACAGATGTGAATTATCCCCTTACAAGCTACCAAAGTATTTGTTTGTCAGGATATTCACTCTGGAATATATCAGATAGATGATAAATTTAGATGATATTCACTTTGTAGCTTTCAAGAAGAAACAACAGCTCAGGATCAAAGGTCAAATAGGTTCTTTCATTTGCAACAACAAAGATGCAGGGGAAGAAGCCAAAAAGATGCTAAAGAAATGAATTTTAGTATATGTTTCCCATGGCACTATAACCCTTGTGGCATTATTGCAAAAACTAGGCTTAAGAACAAGATTTCTCCCTACGCTCATGTGCCCAAACCTGAAATTGAGAAATTCATGAACCAGACTGAGTGGGAAGAAAACACTATGCTAGACACAAAACAACAACCTTCACCAACTAGCATTTCACATACAAGTACTCCAAAAGTACAAACATAGAAGAGGGCTAGGAAAGAAGTGTCTCCCTTAGTCACAAAAGTCTCAACAAAAGAATTCCAAGTCTACAGAAAGAGGACCAAAACCATCCATATACCTGACAGGTCCAGAGAAGAAGAAACTCAGTCCACCATAGTTATGGAAGGAGCACACTCATCACTCTTGTTAGGTAATCAACATACAATGTCCACTTCCTCATCCAAAATAAAAAATGATACCAAATTTTCAACTAAGTCCTCATAGGAGCCTGCGGGACTTAATATTTTTGAGAAGTATAAGTTGAGTAAAAAGAAGAATGAGCTACTGACCAACAACACCTACGCACAGTTTTGGAAGAAGAAATTGACAACACAACGCAGGTTCTTATCTGCCTTGGAAACAGAGAAAGGAAGGATTCATATGGCATTCCTGTAGGCATAGGTTCCTCATCCCGAGTTAGTTTCTGATTACAAGAGGAACACATTTGAATTCAATTTCAAAGAGGTGCATCCAACTGATCAAATGGATATGCACAGACAGACTGGGGAGATGATTTTCTCCACCCTATCAAATACCTCCATGACTGCTGCAAAGTTGGAGGTCTCCTTAAACAATGTCCAGTCTCAGTTGAAGCTAGAGAAGATATCCTCCCTAGCAAAAGATAACAAGATCAAATCTCTGGAGAAGTTGGTACTCAAAATTGGATATGATTCACCAAATGTTAAGGCAGTTGAAGAATTTCCAAAGAAGAAGAATACTAACATAGCCTCCTTAAGGAAACAATTGAGGCTCCTAGCCACTAAATATTCACAGGTGAAGGATATGGCTGAGACTCAAGGCCACAAGGAGGAAATGCTGAAATTAATCATGAAGCAGAATGCACAGATCAAGGAGATGGAAGCTGAGCTAGATAAGCTAGTCAAAGAGAAGGAACATAGTTTTCCAATGGTTGTCATCCCACTGCAAGCATTTCCTCTCACAAGATTTAGTACAACATCAACAACCACTACAACATAACTTCCATCAACCATCCCAGTAACATCCCTAGATGCTTCTGAGAAATTGGCAGAGTCAATGGAAGACATGACTCTACAAGGAGAAGAAATCAAAAGACTACAAGAAGAGATCATAAACCTCTAGAAACTGAAATCTATGTTTCAATCGAGCTACAACACTGAGATGCATAAGTCACATAGGCTCACCCAAGAGATACATAAGTTGTAGAAAGAGACAGTCATGGCCAAGAAACTATCAGAGGCCAAGGAAAACATTTGGATGGATATATACCAGTTAATGACAGAGATATGGCCCCTTATACAAATTGTGTTTGAACATCATGAACTTGTGCAGAGAGCCAGACAAGCCATTAATAAGATAAGGGGATAATTGGGACAAAAGTCTACTGAGGCCACATAAATCATTTGGTTCTTGAATTCCAAGACCAAATAAGAGTTGGAAGCATTGGAAATTGAGGATATGATAGAAACAATCCTTGAGGCCAAGAAAGTTTTGACCAAGAAGGGATTGATGCTACAGTTGGAGGAGAAAGCCCAAACAATGGACATTGGAGTGCAGAGGTTTTTCAGCAAGGTCAACTCACTGCACAAGAAGGGAATTCTAGGTTTAATAGTGATCAATGATAAGCTCATCACCCTGTCTAACTACAAGAAGAAGATCCTAGCAGTAGTGAAAGATGGTCCTAAATTTGCAGGCATACAAGGGATCACAACTGGAAAGGATTTCTTAGAAGCTCTACAGTTGGACCTGAGCATCAAACATGAGATAAAATACATATTCATCACCAATCCTACCTTTTCCAAGTATACAGAGATGGATGAAACATACAGAAGGATACTCAAGGTTTCCATCCCTTGTCAAAAGAGATGGGAAGATCTATGTGCCTTACTTGAGTAAAGGTGGTAGGGAAATCCGAGTCAGCATGAGGAAGACAGTCAAAGTTGAGTGGATGAATCAACAACTACTTGCCCATAAATCAACACTTAGGATTCAAATACATCATCAACAGTCCTATTATTTTGTATTTTGTAATCTAGTTAGTTATATTTTTATTCCACCATATCCTAGTCATTAATGACAGGAACAATTGTGATTGTTGTATAAATACTTTTTACTTTGAAGTATTGAGGGTTGATTTTTTGCGCCTAGGAAGCTATCTCTGTAATCTTTCTGAGAACATCGACCAATAATACAAGGACAGATTTACATGATTCTTGCATTTGGATGTTGGTGATGTTTATCTCACTCTATTAATGTTTATCTTACTCTGTAAATCATATTGTTTTCTATTTCTAATCGTTTAAAGGAAGTTAATGAACAAGATTTGTCTTGTGCACTCTGTTTCTGGTCTTTAAGCGATCTGCATGTGATTTCATCTAATATTGAGTGAAGAAATTTTTAATTACTTATTTACTTAGTTGAATATCTCACATGTTCTATCTTTCCACCACATTTAATCCTAACAAATCCAACATTCTTATTATCTTGCCCTGTGAAAAAATCTTATAAAAGATGTAATCAGATATTAATGTTTAACATAGACCCCATAGCCCAATGGATGTTTAAAGCAATATTTTCAGCCAAATATTTATAAATAAAACAACAAACTTATATTATTACAACTATCCTAGTATCTAAAACTCAAACATATCTAAATCCTATAGAGAGATCCTTCTTTGAAACTGGTAGGGCTAGATGCCAGTTTCGAAAGCGGTTTTCGTAAGTTACCTCTGTTAATTTCTTCTGCCCTTAACAACCTCTGGGAATTACAGAGTGCTAACATAGTGGTGACCATTCTAGGAACTGAACAAACTTTCCATCCTTACAATTTCTTTTCCCTAGATAAATAAAACTTTATTTCTGAACAATTAAAGATCTAACTTTCAAGAGATAATATTCAGAGGTTGTTGAAGTTTGTATATATTAATCTATATTTCTTAAAGATTAAGGTTATGGCTCCTAAAATAATTCACACTAGATCTCATCCTTATCCAGAACCTGTAACAATAGTACATAATCCAGGAAAGTTCCTCAGAAAAAGAAACATTGTATAAGGTCAAGGGAGTAACAATCCTCTACATAGGGCTACTTCTCTTCCAGAGAAGCTTGTCACAATCTAGGACCTTGAGTTTGACCTACATTTTGAGAAGAGCCTTTTCAGAACCAAATCTGATAGCTTTGTGAATGAAACAATCCTAGATCAAACCATCCTCCAGCCTAGAACCCCTTAAAGAATTTCTCCTAGAACAGATTTTGATCAACGGTTTCTCCAAGAGTTTAAGAAGTTAGAAGACCTAGTATCAAATCTTGACCATGCTTTGTATAAAGCCCACTTTCAACAGTCAGTTGAACATTCTTCCCTTACTATTGTTGCAGCTTCTCTCAATACTCAAAAAACTCATTCTGTATCTCCTAGCTCTACATCATCTACCTCTTCTATCACTTCCCTACCAATCACACAGGTTGTCATTTAGCCTCCTCCACCAATCATGGAAGAAATATATTCTCCCCTGGTGTTAGATGATCCATTACATGCCATGCCACAATACTATCAAACCAGGATTCCTTAGTTTGATGGTACTAGACCCCTTAATGCACAACAACATGTGGATAAAATGAATGATTACTTTGATTTGAAGGAAGTTGATGAGGTAGATGTCTAGATGATAATTGTTGCACAAAGTCTAATTGGAGATGTCAAAAAATGGTTTAAAGCATTATGGGTTGCTAGCATTGTCGATATTGCTACTTTTCACCGAAGTTTTCTCGACAGAAGGGAGGTAAAGAAAAACCCTCTCCAAATTTCATCTGAATATGAAAATATCAAAAGAAATCAAGAGGAAATAGTACATGACTATTGCATTCATTTTAATAATATTTATAACACAATTCTTGTTGATATCAAGCCTCCTCAAGGCTTTGCCTTAATCAAGGTCCCTGATGGATTTGATGTTGATATGTCATACCAACTGAGAGAAAGAAATTATGCCACCCTAGAAGATATGCAGAAAAGTGCAGTGAGTATTGAAGCAAACTTATTAGCCAAAATAACTATGAGAAGAACATAAAGGAGGGTTACAATTAAAGAAGAACCTTCCACTTCTACTTCAGATACCAAAATTGATTCTTTAGTAAGGTCCATGGAGAGAATGATGGAAAGATTTAAAATAAATGGTAGAAACCCGCCTAGAGAGAACCAACCTGCTCTTCAGATTCGAAATCCTAATTTAGAAGGAACCCTCCTCAAATCAGATAGATAGAGCCCAAAGACCAAAGGGAACAAAGAGGTCCTGATCAATAGATTAGGCCACCTCTTCAAGAAAACTATGTTGATGTGGGGGACGAGGTAATTGATGAGTTGAATGACATTTAAATAAACCTTATGGGGGTTAATGATAATGATTCCATTTTTCTCACTCAGGAAGAACATGAACCTTTTCTCCTTTCACAGACCGAAGTAGATGAGGAAGAGTCTGAACAACAGGCTTTTGATAATGCAACAATGGAAGTCCACAAACAATACAACTTGAGAAACAAGAATTCTAACGACAACCCAACTAAGAAGGATGCTAAAACTAAGAAAAATGTTGAAGCCAATAAAACCTCAGATACTAATCCTAAGAAGGTTCCTGAAAAGAATAATTCAGAGACTCCTGCAAAAAGAACTCCTGAATATCCACCCAAAACAACTCAAACAGAGGTTGCATCCACAAGTCATCCAAGTAATACTGCATAGAAAACTATGGCTAATAGATCAGAATTATAGAGCCAAAGTAGAACTTCAACCACTTTCAACTTGGAAAGTGAATTGGCCAAACTAAAGATTCCTATTCCTTTGACAGAACTAATGAACAAAAATGCTTACAGATCACAGGTGATCAAGGCATTGGATATAGATCCAGGAGTAGGCATAGACACTGTGAATGTAGTTGATGATAAACCTAAGATGATGTTTGATCCAGAGGTTGATGGAAAAACTGACAATGGTTATGTTCCTCCTTTCTACATCAGTCCGAATATCCATGACAAGACATTACATAACGCTATGCTGGATTCTGGTGCTTCTCACAATATTATGCCCAAGGCTGTGATGGAGAAGTTGGGGCTTGATATCACTAAGCCTTACAAGGACTTATACTCCTTTGACTCTAGCAAGGTTAAATGCATAGGTCTGATCAAAGACTTGTGCATCACCTTGGCTCAAATCCCAGCTAAAAGCATGGTGATGGATATTATGGTTGCAGATATTCCCCCAAAATATGATATGTTATTATCTAGATCATGGGGTGCCAAGTTAAAGGGTACTTTATAGTTAGACATGTTCTATGCCACCATTCCTGTATTTAATCAACAGAGAAGATTGTACCGAGAGACTCCGATGAAGTATATGGTTATTAGTCAAGAGAAACTACATAACTATCCTTTGTACTCTGTTCATTCTGACTAGGACTCTTTCATTTTATATAATGATGGTGACTTGGACAGTCAAATTGCACAATTAGAAGATGATTCATCTAGCCTGGAGGAAAATCAAGTAATCACTGAGGAAAGTAAAATGATGATAACAAAAACTGATGAATCAACATAAAATTTCTGGAGTATGTATTTTGATGGAGCTATTAGAAAAGAAGGAGATGGAACTGGGGTCTGGGTACATAATCATAAATCAAGGTATTCAGAAACCCACTCTTATAAATTAAATTTCCAGTGCACCAATAACATAGCTGAGTATGAAGCATTGATGCTCGGCCTGAAGTTGTTGAAGAAACTTGGTGCCAAAAATATTATGGTAAGAGGTGATTCTGAACTTGTCATTAAACAAATCAAAGGTGAGTATTTTTCAAAACATCCTAGACTCAAAGCTTATAGAAATGTTGTTTTAGATTTTCTAAAATATTTCATTGAAATTGACTTGCAGGTAATTCCCAGAGGCTATAACATACTTGCATACGGACTAGCTACTTTGGCAGCCATGTGTAAAATACCTTTCCATCCAAATAACAAATACACAGTGGAGGTGAAATGCAGACCGACTGTTCCAGACAAGATTAGGTACTAGAAAGTATTTGGAAACGATGAACAAATTGAATATTTCCTGCAGTCAAAAATTGATTTTGAGTGTACAAATATTGATGTAGATAGTGATGACGATAGTGTAAATAAACTAGACTTGGAAAATGATAGTGTAAATAAAGTAGATTTAGATGAAATAAATGAAAAATATGAAGACTTAGATATTTTACAACTGAAGAATAATGTTTTACCTAGAGGTATGGTTCCTTTAGAAGAATTGTTTGGTTTCAACGATGTAGCAAAAAAGACCAAAATTGAACCTACTAGAAAAGAGGTCTAGGAATGTAATATAGGAACAGAGGAAAAACCCAAAATGATTAAAATGTCTAAATCTCTACCGCCTGAGCAAAAATACAAATATATTGAACTGTTCAAGGAATTTGTAGATGTGTTTACTTGGAGCTACGAGAATTTAAAGTCTTATGAAACCAATATCATACAACACAAAATCCCAATAAAAGAAGAACATAAGCCTTTCAAGAAGAAACTTAGGAGAATCAATCCAAAGTTATTGCCCCTGATAGAAAAAGAGATAAAGAAAATGTATGATGTCAAAATAATAGTCCCCTTAAGATTTTCAAAATGGGTTTCCAATCTGGTTCCTACCAGAAAGAAGACAGGATAAATTAGGCACTACATTGATTTCAGAAACCTCAACAAGGTTTCTCTTAAAGATAACTATCCTTTGCCTAAAATGGATCAGATCTTACAAAAGGTAGTTGGATCCAGTAGGATCTCTTTGCTAGATGGTTTTTCTGGCTATAACCAAGTCCTTGTCCACCGTGATGGCAAGGAGAAAAAAACTTTCACTACACCCTGGGGAACTTTCATGTATGTGAAAATGCCCTTTGGTTTGATTAATGTTGGTGCCACTTTCCAAAGAGAAATGGACATTGCCTTTGTGGACGAGCTTGGTAAATTTATAGTCATATACTTGGATGAAGTTACTGTCTATTCAAAATCAGATGGGGAACATCTACAACACCTCAGAAAAGTGTTTGAAAAGTGCAGAAAGTTTGGGATCTCATTAAATCCCAAGAAAACTATTTTTGGTTTAGAAGAAGGCAAACTGCCAGGGCATATAATCTCTAAATATGGAATCAAGATAGACCGCAATAGAATTGTGGCCATCCAAAAGTTAGACCATTATAGGAACAATAAGTAATTGCAATCCTTCATAGGAAAAATAAATTTATGAGAAGATTCTTACCCAATTTGGAAGAACTCCTCAGGAACATTACAAATATGCTTAAAAAAGATACAAAATTAAAGTGGAACACAGATGCTAAACAATCCTTTGAGCAAGTAAAACATGCACCTACACAAGCCCCTATATTAATCTGTCCAAATTACACTAAATATTTCTATTTATTCTCTTTTGCATATGAACACACCATTGCAGTGGTCCTTTTGCAAAAAAACAGTGAAGGCCATGAACAAACCATAGCCTTTTTCAGCAAGTCATTGAGAGATGTTGCACTAAACTAAAACATAATGGAGAAACATGCTTTTGCCTTGGTAAAAGAAATTAAAGATTTTAGAGTCTACATTCTCCATTGACATACCATTGCTTATGTTCCAAATGCAGTGGTGAAAGACATCCTGACTTAGGATAACCCAGATGGTAGGAGAGGGAAATGGATTGTTATGATTCTGGAATATGATATAGAAATCAAACCAACGAAACTGATCAAGGGTCAAGGTTTGGCCAAACTCATGGCTGAATCAAAGTTTCATGCTTTAGATATAAAAAAATTAGCTGCAATTGATGAACAGGGAAAGAAGGCAACTCCACATGTCAAAGAGGTATTCTCAAATTATCCATGGTACACAAACCTTATCTTTGTATTGCATAGTTTACACGCTCCTCCTGGTCTAACTAAGACTAAAGATAGATTATTAAAACTTAAATCATTGAAATATTGCATTCTGAATGGAAATATTTACTGCAAAGATGTTGGTGGCATTTTACTTAATTTTTTATTGAAATATGAAGCTAACAAGGCATTGCAGGAGTTCCATGAAGGTGATTGTGGTGGGCATTTAAATTGGAAAGCTACTACTAACAAGATTATCATATTTGGTTTTTACTGGCCTGCCTTGTTTGCAGATGTCCATAAAAAGGTAACCTACTGTCACAAGTGCCAAGTCTTTGAAGGAAAAATGAAACTTTTTCCTTTACCCTTGAAACCTATTTCTGTGGAGGCTCCATTCCAGCAATGGGGTTTGGACTTTATTGGTGAGATTCACCCACCCTCATCAAGCCAGCATAAGTGGATCCTCACTGCTACAGACTACTTCACAAAGTGGATTGAAGTTGTACCCTGCATGCAAGCCACTGAATTTGTCATTATTAAATTCTTGGAAACTAATATTTTATCTCATTTTGGATACCCTAGGAAGATTATAACTAATAATTCAACAACCTTCAAAACAAAAAAGTTAATAGAATTTTGCAGCAAGTACCATATTACTTTGGGACACTCCATAACCTATTACCCTCAGGGAAATGGGTTAGCTGAGTCCTCAAATAAAAGTTTGGTAAATATCATAAAAAAGATGTTGCGGGAAAATAATAAATCTTGGCACAACAAGTTGGTTCATGCACTTTGGGATAAAATGTTAACCACAAAAAGATCAATTGGTATGTCCCCATATCAGTTGGTATATGGAATTGATGTTGTTTTCCTCACCTCTTTGGGTGTTCCTGTTATGAATTTGTTGCAAGAAGTACAGGCAGAGCCCAATGATATTCAAAGGAGAATCAATCAGGTGATCTAACTCCAACAGTCCAGAGAGGAGGTGTATAACCAGACCTAGGTAATCCAAGGGAACATCAAGAAGATTTATGACAGAAGAACCAAGGAGGATGATTTTGAATTGCGTGATTTAGTACTGAAGTGGGATTCCAGAAATGAAGACAAGGGAAAGCATGTAAATTTAGACAGTTTGTGGAAGGGCCCTTACATCATCTAGGAATATAGAGGAAACAATGCATTCTTACTCAAGGACAGTGATGGAGTAGAATTGCCAAGAGGACCTATAAATGGCAGAATGCTCAAACATTATGTTCCACCAGAATGAAGATCTTAGTCACTCATCCCATTGTACAAACCACTTTTACTTTTACTTTCATGTCATGTGTGAGGTGATGTTTACCAGATGGTTGAAGCCCGAAGAGAAGGCCCTAAGCCACTGATCTGGATCACCAATTTTATAATCAAAATAAAGAAGATCAGGATGCAGAAAAAAAACCGAGGAAGGAGATTCAAAGCAATAGGTAGCTAGATTCTTGGCACCTCACAAGGAGAGAACCATCCCCAAGTGGAGCCATTGTTATAAACCTATGTTTCATAGGATCACTTGGTGATTATAATATCCTCTTCTAGTTGTATTATATGTTAAATAATGTTTTATTCTGTAAATGATTTACAAAGAAAAAGAAAAGAAAAGAAAAAGAAAAGAAAAAATACTAAAAATCAAGAGAGGGTATAAAAATAGAAAAGAAAATGATAAAACCCCATGAAATAGTTTGTATTGATTCATATTATCTAACCATGACCAAGCTCTTTCAATTTATGCATATAATATAGTGAATAAATTTGGCTAGGTTAGTGAATAAATTTATGCATATTAGATAGGTTAGTGAATAAATTTGATCAAACAGTTTAAGCTTGGTCAAATGTCTTAGGTTAGAGTAATTTTTGACCCAACAGTTTAATCTGGGTCAATGTGCTAGGTAAATAGATTAGGATATAGGTTAGCATCTATTATTTCAATTAAATTGATGAAAGTGTGATTAAAATGCCTTTGATTTGAGTTGAAATGATGTATTTTTGACCCCTTGGTGACAAAATAAAGAAAGGGGAGATAAAACCCATAAAATGTTTATATCCTAAGTTTTTTGGTGATACGACAACTTTGGCTCTTTGTGGCTAAATTGTGTGCTAATATCAACGGTCGATCCAGATGCGCTCAGATCTATGGTCGACAGAGAATATCGGACCCCCCCTCGACCTTTCTTCCTTTAACGGTAGGGGGCGTCCGAGTTGGTGGTTCTCCAAGAGTGGGCCCCTCATAACGTGTCACACTCCTGTTAACTCGGACCCCCTCACTCCTTACCAC